>JAGFMF010011668.1:17668668-17697950 GCA_019455555.1 Galemys pyrenaicus | reverse complement strand
CCCCTCCCTGGCCGGCAGCAGGGATCGAACTCGTGCTGCAGTGGCTGCGGTTTGCTTCATGGTGCTTTGCTTAACCCACTGCGCCACCAGGGAGGCCCGATATAAAGTTTTTAATGGAAAGGAACTTTAATACAATTGGGGAATAATACAGAAAGGACAAAGAACATAGTTACTAAGTTAAGCATTTAAAGTTTTGTTTTTTTTTTTGAGGGTGAAAGTCCAGCCAAATAGGATTGGCCTAAAGGAAAACCCAAAAGCAACAAGTCTAAAGGACCTTTCAGTAGAGACCCATAGAAAAGGGTCAGAAAGAGTCAGACAAATCCAGCAGGAAAAGAGCAAAATCAAAATTAAGATGAAAGTTGCTGTTGTTAACCTCCCCAAGGGTCTCTCACCCACATTTGTTTTAACCAGTTCAAAACAAAAGGAAGAGCAGTTTCTTTACATGTTCCGCTGCTCTACGTGCCTCCTACACTTCTCCTTGCTGCTCTCCATCCTGCTTCCTTCTTGCTTCCTTTCTTCCTTCTGTCCTCCTGGGTTTTTTGCAGATTTTTTTTTTTTTGCTTAGCTTTACCCACTTAGGGCAGAACCGGGATTCTGGAACTTCCCCCCTTCCTGGGGACCACCCTGTTACAATCACGTTATTACTTCTCTAGTGGGGAAAAAACTTCAAGATGTTAACTGAGAAATTAACAACCACTATAGATTTTCTAGTTAGCACAAAGGAAAATGTCTTATGAAAAGGCTGCCAAATCTGTCTTCATTCTATCTACATGGCATTTTTGAGAAATTATGAGGCAGAGAGAAGAGATGTGATTTTTTTTTTCATAGGATTTTGTCCTAATACCAAAAATAAATTCTGAACTCCTGCCAACTAGCTGAAATCCCAGTTAGGAACTCTCATTCCTGGATTCAAAGTGTGAAGTGCCTTAAGTGCCTGGCACACAGTAAGAATTTAATAAAATGCTTTTAAACTGAATGAAATAGCTTTGTACCTGAATGGTGGGCACCAAAACCAGTTTTTTCAAAATCCCATTAACCCTCTTATCAACCACAAAAAATTTAAAAGAAAAAAACAGAAATGATACAATATTTAAATCCTGCACATTTATCTCTTAATAGGAACATGGAAAAAAAGACTCCTCACGTCAATTTACATAGAAAGCAATTTTTTCTTGAATTAGAGGCCAAGAGTATTTTTACTGGAGCTTAGTATATTTAATGTCATCTGGAAGGATAAGCACATAATGTCAAAGAAAATCCTCAAAAAAGAGTTGTAAGAGGATATTATGGATAATAAAACATTTTTAAAAAACTCATTAAAAGTACATTGGTGAAGTAACAGGGTAATGAAACAAAACAAATGCTTAAAAAGTGTGAGAAAAAGCTAAAATAAAACATGAAAGGGATTGCTTGATAAATGGCATAAAAATAAGTGATTAGCCATTTGAAAGTCCAAACATAACTCACATCATTTTTCTGCTCCGCACCCCCACCACACTTACAAACAGGGCTGCTTTCCTGAAATTATCTGCTGCTCACACTCCAGGCACCCTGGCAGCTTTCTTCTTCAATATGCCAAGTGGTGTCCTATCCCAGAGCCTTTACAATTGTTTGTCCTTTGCTCTCAGTGCTCTCTGCCAGAGAGCTCATGACTCAGTCCCCTACTCAATTTGGCTCCTTGCCCAAAGTGCCTTCAGAGAGTACTTCCCTCAAGCCCCTTCCAAAACAGCAACTTCCACTCACTGTCATCCCTACTGCTTATCCGTTCCACCGTGTTTTATATTTCTGCACCTCATTGTCTGACAATAGTCCTTGGCATACAGCAGTGGCATACAGCAGTTTGCTGAAGGGAACGTTATTACAGATGAACTAGGAGACAAGAGAATCAAGTATTTACCAAATCTGTTACCTAAGTTGAAAAGCATTAGAAGAAATCAAAGCAGAAGATCAACAAATGTAATTACAAATTTAAAGCACCCTTGTTTTATAAAAATATATCAGGCAAATTTAGTAGTAAATATACATAGAAATCATCGTTGTCTTTATTGAAGTTTTAGGAAGATTCTATCAGATGTGTGAATACTATCCAGAAGGTATGCCACAAAGACTATTTCTTTCCATATTGTGATAGTGTTTCCAGAATATGGAAAAACTGTGATACTTGATTAAAAAGCAGGGTTTTAGTAAGTCAAGGCTATTTATAACCTATAAACTAAAAGGAAGAGTAGACACTAAGCTGCTTGCCAGCCCACACTCACTCATATTCTCTGAGCACTGCCCTGTCCCCATCACCAGGCAAAGGGCCTAATAGCCATGTCTGAGTCATATGGTGCTGCATTCCTAGCACTGACAATGTCACGGACACACAACGCAAGTGGATATCATCAGATTATCTCCCACTGAAATTTAAAACTGAGGCCAGGAGAAACTGATCAACTGAATGGAATTACAAGGTAGTCATCTTCCATCATGTACAATGGAAAACAAAAAAGGTGATCTGCTAAGAGACAGAAATGAGAGACCACCCCATAAGAGAAAAATACACCTTTGGTGAGTGCCATCCATCTTGTTTCCTAACAGCTTCCTGATTCCATCTTTGACTCCTGAACATCATTTCCTGTTTTTGAATACAACCAGATATCTCTGTACTCCTATTTTAACATGAGATCTTTATTTTGCTTGCACTCAAGTTATCTTTATTTTTAAAAATGTCTTTATTTTGTATACAAGAGTTGGGGTACAGGCCAGTGGTGTGGGGATGAGAGGATTCACCAGAGACAGGGTGGGGAGCAGAACAGGCAGATCTACTGAAGTGCACTGCTGAGTGGAGCAGCAGGTGAGACAGGAGAGGTCTGCTGTGCTATGTAGGTCACCTCACTAGCCGGGTGAACTCATACCACAGGCTGAGGATAGCTTCATAGTGCTGTGACTTAACTCCTTGCACCACAAGGGAGGCCCCTCAGCTATCTTTAAATTTATAAAAACAAAAAACACTACTCTACCATAGAACATTAACAAGTAAAAACTAAATATTTGGATGTTTGGGTTACAGTAGATTTGGTACCTTTATTCAATTAAAAATACCACAAAATAGGTATGAAAACAGATTAGAAGGATATACAATATGCCAAAGTAATATAGGGTAATTTGTGGTTTACTTCTATTTTTAACACTTTTTATAATGTATATAGTAGTAGTAATGATTTTTTTTAAAAAAACTTTTTTCCCAGATTTATTTATTTATGCATATAGGCGCTGGGGCACAGGCCAGAGTCGCCGTAGGTGAGAGAATTCCCAGACAGAGTGGGGAGCAGAACAGGCAGACTAACTGAAACACACTGTCAAGGGCAGCAGTGGGTGCGGCAGGAGGGGTCTGCTACGACATGTGGGTCCCTCCTTGGCCGGCGGCAGGGATCGAACTCGTGCGGCAGTGGCTGCGGTTTGCTTCACAGTGTGTTGCTCAACCCACTGCGCCACCAGGGAGGCCCCGTATTAATGAATATTAAGAATAATTTTTTAGGGCCTCTCCAGTGGTGCAAGGGATTGAGTAGCAGCACTTGTGGAGCTGCCAGCAGCCACTACAGCATGGGTTGGATCCCCGGTCAAGGAGGGGACCCACATGGCCCAGCAGACCTCTCCTGCCTCGCCAGCTGCTCCCCTCAGCAGCGTAATCCAGTCGATCTGCCTGTTCTATTCCCCACTCTGACTCTGGTGAATTCTCTCATCCACTCCTGATACCCCCCCAAACACCTTTTAGCATGTTCCCCAGTTCTTGTATGCATAAATAAATCTTAAAAAAAAAAAAAAAAAGAATACTTTTTCAGAAGGTTCTTGACTTATCAAGAACACTTTAACAGCAACGTTCAGCTGTGGTTACCAATGTAAAGTATAGGGTATATTTGAACATAGATAGTTACCAAATGTTTACAGCAATTTTTTTTTAACTTAGATTGATACTTAAACTATTGACTCTTTGGGATACTTTTAAAATCTAAATTTCTAAGGAAGAATCATAAAGCACTCCACACAACTAATTAAGTGTGGGAAATTGTCAAAGACACTAAGAATCAAATTAAACATCAATTTTATTGACTCCTTTAGCACTCTCTGGATTCTTTTGCTTAATTCACAGGTCGGAAAATAACTTCAGTACTTAATTTAACTTTTATCTGCTAATTACCAGTTATGTAATGTGTTACTCTTACTGCTCTACAATAGTTCATAGAGCCAATTAGGGAAATCCTTTCCAGATATCTGTGCCCACTTTCCATCGCTTTTTAAAATTTGACTCTTCAATGAATGTTTAGCCATTTGCAAACTGTTAACTTTCAACGGTAATCGTGGTTTTTTCCCCCACTTTTACTGTTTTTAGGTTTTGCATGGTTCTTAAAGTAGAAACTCTCGTATATCCTTCTACTTTTATTATATAGGAACACATCTATAAAGTGCCCTTACATACAACTTTGTTCTGAAAATAATGGTATATATCTATCATTCCTCAGCTTTCCCTGGTTCAGCATTGTTCTTATCCACAATGATGCATGCAGCTTCCATTTTTTCTACCTTACCATTACTGTAAGTATTAAGCAGTTAGGTTTCCCTCCACTTTTGCACTATTTAAACAGATCTAAAATAAACATATCCTAGTTTATTTGCATGAATATATTTTACTGATGTGAGTTTTAATTTAGGTTAAGCTTTACACCAATTCCATAGTGCTATGCTTTTTCGCTATCATGTATATTTGATGTGTAAATATTTTTAATTGAACCATTCATTTTCCTATTGATTTTTAAGGGTTTTCTACACATTCCAGATATAAGCCCATTGTATATACATCTTCCTCTCATATGCTAGCTTGCTTTTCATTTTCATAAGAGTGCCTATTGAAAAGCAAAACTCTTACATTTTTCTTTTGTGAGATTTTATTTTTAACTTCTCTAAAGCTTTATAATTTTGGTCCAAAATTAAATAGTGATCAATAAATTTTAATATCCATACAATCAAAAATAATTGTTCACCCTTTCTGTGTCATATCGAAGAAATCTTTCTAAACCCAAAGTAACTAAGATCTTATATTTTTTTCTAGTTTTTATGTCTTTAATTCTTATATTTCTGCCATCCATCTAAGTTATATTTGTGGTATAAGATTAAGAGCTCATTAATAGTTCACTGATTTGAGAAAAGGAATGATAAATGTCAGATGATTTCACTTACACATGGAATATAGAGAAACTGAACAAAGGGTCAGGTAAAAGATAAAACTTGCCAACTGGTCATAGATATGAGGCCCACGGCAGAGGAGAGGGAGATAGAGGGGTCCTAAAGGGGAGGGAAGAACACAAGGGACTGTGGTGACAGCTCACAGGTGCTGTGGTGGTGGGAGAACTATGCTGACAGTACCTAAGGGGAGAAACCAAATACTGCCCCCAAATTTAATAATATAAGAAAGTAAATCTAATTTTTTTTTTAAAGTTCATTGTTTTGGGTATTGCTATCCAACACTTCCAGCACCATTTGTTGAAAAACTGTCTTTCTGGGCCTCCCTGGTGATACAAGGATTAAAGTCTCAATGCTATCACCAGCCACTGTGGCATGAGTTCTATCTGGCCAGGGAGCTGACCCACGTGACGCAGCAGCTCTCTCCTGTCTTGCCCACTACTCCCCTCAGCAGTGTATTTCAGTCAGTCCACATGTTTTGCTCTCCACTCTGTCTCTAGTGAATCCTCTCAACCCTGCACCTCTGGCCTACACCACAGTTCTTGTATGCATAAATAAATCTGTACAAAAAAGTCTTTCCCAATGTTGATTACTTCGATATCTTTTTCAAAAACTGAAATTTCATGTGTGTATAAATACAATGTTGATTTCTGGACTCTCTCCTGATCCATATATATAATTTCCTTACACCATACCACGCTGTCCCAAGATAAAACTGATCAATTATATGTGTCAGCTGAGGAAAGGGATGTATAGACAGCTGGTAAAATATTTCTGGCTGTGTCTGTGAGAGTTTTTCTGGATGACATCAGCATTTGAATCAACAGACTGAGTAAGGAAGATCTGCCTTCACCAATGTGGGTAGGCATCATCTAACTCATTGAGGGCCTTACCAGAAGAAAAGGGCAGAGGAATGGCAAACTCTCTCTGGTCTTGAGCTAGGACATCATCTCTTTCTATCCTCAGACACTGGAGTTCCTGGTTCCTTGACCTCTGGATTCAGGAACTTGTACCAAAGGCCCCCCAGGTCTCAGACCTTTGCACTCAAACTAGCAGTTTTTTCAGTTCTCCTGATTACAGGTTGCACATCATCACACTTCTCCATCTCCAAATCATGAGAGCCAATTCCCCCAATAATTCTCAATAAGTGATCTTACCCATCCCATGCCTTGAAAAATTGTATATACTAACAAGTTCCCAAATTTGTATCGCCACCTGATTTCTCCCCTAAATTTAAATTTCTATTGCCAACTTCTCACTCTAGTTGCATAACAGAATTTCAAATTTTAAATACCTTAAAAGCCAAATTTGTAAAATCAAACTTGTAACTGTGACCCTGCCCATCACGCCTTCCTCTCAGAAACCTGAAATTTGTTCTTCTAGCTCAAGTCAAACACTCAAGTCTTCATCCTTGACTCCTTTCTCAAACCCTACATCCAAGCCATCAGAAAATCCAACCATAATACCTTCAAAATAAAGGAAAAAATCCAACCACTTCCTACCAACTTTTTTGCCACTGTCTGGTCCAAGACAGTATTCCTCTCTTACAGTGACCATTCTAACAACCTTAAATGCCATCCCTTCTTACTCCTCACCCTCCTAGAGTTTGTTCTCTTTAAACAGTCAGAGTGACCATTTTTTGTGACTTAAGTTATAAAAGTCACATATTATTATCTTATAACATAGGTCAGATTAGATGACTACTATATTCTAAACTCTCCAACATCTCCCCGTCTCACCCAGAATCAAAACCAGAATTTTTACACTACCCTATATGGCCTTTCCCAACCTAGTTCCCACTGCCTATCTTTCTTCTCTTCCTCCCATCACTCTGTCACACTCCTCTGGACATACTGACCTCCTTGCTTTTCCTGACATCACATACTCTCAACTGCTTCCTCTCCTTGGAACCATGCTCACCTCCCAGATAAATTGGCTTGACTTTCTCCCTCACTTCTTTCTGAAAGATCATCCGGATGGAGAAGCTCCTGCCACCCCAAACAAAGCAGCAAACCTCTAGACACCGAACACATTTCCAAACCCCGTTCCCTGTCCTCCCCCTGCCTTACAGGCTTGATCACATCTGACCTAGTAAATATCTGTCTTTCTTATTTGCTTATTGGCCCTCCCCTATAAGGATGTAAGCCCCATGAAAGCAGGGACTTGCCTGTTTAAGCAACTAGTCAAGTTGCTTGCAAGCTCAACTGGAAGCTCATTCTAGCTGGAATTTCTTTAAGACTTCTGAGTTTAAAATGAATTTGGGGTGAACTATTTTCAACTGTTTTCACAGCCAATAATATGGCAAGTCTTTCTAATTTTTAGTTCTTTGAGATCCTTCAGTTGCATTTATAATTGCCTCCTAATCATCTTTTATCAAATAAGTCCCTTTTTCTTCCTGTTACCAAGTCATTGCCTTTAAAAAAGTTACACTTTGTCACAATTAGGTGATTAAGCTTCTATGGTGCTTGACTTTAAACAGACTTAATTTGCTCTTTGCCTGAAAAAATTTCTCATTCGGCCATTCCTTCTCGAATACTACAAAAGAAAAAAAGTGTGCTGACCCAGTTTCTTGTGCCCTACTCAATCATTCATACTCAACCTACCTTCTGCTCAACTACCCAGTAAAAACTGTTCTTGCAGAAAGGACCACTAAACCCTGAGCCACTGACTTACACAATCTCTACTCAGTAACTTCCTAACCTTTACTCTGCATTTTATCTCTTCCTTTGGCTTCCCTGGAATTGTGTTTTCCTCAGATCTCCTGAGTGCCTTCATTTCTCCATTCCTTAATTTCTTTTTAACTTAAATTAACTTAAAGTTAATTCTAACTTATTCCAGGAAGAATCTGGAGCTACATGGCCCAGAGAGGCTTTCCCTCAGAGACTGAGCTAACCCTTGAAGTGAGACTAGGGTTTACCAGGTGAACAAGCAGGAAAAGCACGTTTCTGGCACAAAGAAGAACATACAGGGTGAGAACAGCATGGTGACCTATGGAGCTTCAAACTTGGAAATAAAGGAGATGAAGAAGACTCTAAAATAAATTTTGTTTCTGCTCCCCTCTATGTCAATAAAGTTCAAATCCTAATTACCTCTCCCTTCAGTCTTGGCCTGCTACAACCTATCTGAAATACTATGACCCCCAATAATCTTTCTAAAATATCTCACCTCTCCACTGCTCACCTGTTTTTCAGCATCTCTGTGACCTTTCAAATTAAGGGGTAAAAGAAACTGGCATTTCCAGGATGTCCTCTACACAGCCTAGTTTCCATTTACATGATTACCCAGTACCATTCCTCTTTATCTACTTGAATGTGCCAAACTCATTGTTACCTGAATTTGTCTCATTTTTCATTTAACACCATTGTTTATAATCTTTCTTCAGCTTAGTACACGCTCCAAAATTTCATATTAAATTCTTACTGAATAATGGTACTCTGTTTATATTTTTAAAAGAAAAACACAAGGAGGAGGTTTATGTTAGAAACAAACTGAAGTATTTGGACATGAAAAAACCTTTAATCATACCAGGACTTCAGGGCCTACATCAAAGGCCTATTCCTTCATGAAGGTATTTCTTATAACCCCACACCTTCAACAAATATGCAGTGTGTAGAAAGCATCATATGCTATTCATTATATCATGTACTATGTATTACTAGGAGCTGGGCAAACTAGACAGTAAAATATTAGCCAACCCTCAGGGATTCAGTCTCATGGGAGACCGCTATATAAGCCAGAAATTACCATGGAGTGTGATCAGATTGACGGAGGTGAAACAGGGTCTTGTGGGACTGACAGCTCTAACCCAGGTGGGTGGTAAGCATCATACATGCTAAAAAGTGATGTATAAGGTCCTTTGAAAATGTTCCCCTTTTGAACACCTAGGACATCTTTGCAATTCCTCTTTGGTTATCCAATTCTGTCTTTGATAATATGCTTATAGAGGAGGTACTGAGAACTCTGGGTTACATATTTGCAAATTTGCCTACTACTAAGATTTAACTCTAACCCCAAGACAACATTCCTGGTAATTCTTGGTCATTTACAAGTGTTTCTGAACTGGTGAAAATGTGAGTCGCCCAATACATGCACTGAATGAGCTTCCAGTTGAGCTGAATAAGGTGGTGCTTGGCTGGCTGGTTTCAGTCTCGTTCTGTAAATAAGCGTCCTCATCAACTCATCAAATGCTAGGTTTTCCCTATTTTTTGCTTTTTGATGGTGATTTCCCTGCTGAAACCGGTCCCTGCACAAGGCTGCAGGGCGGTCTAGTGACCCCAAGCACGAGAAGCCTGTGACATGCCATGTGGAGAATGTGTGCTAACAAAGTTAAGCTCTGTTCCAGCATGAGTTACGTGCTGCCAGCAGTAAGTTCAATGTTACTGAATCAGTAATATACATCAGTGTTTTTGAAATAAAATCACACACAAAAAATTATGTATTGATTAGGTGACATAAAAGTCGTGAACAGAGGTTCACAGAACCTAACTATTTCTGCTGAAGCAATGATTCGGTATTCAAAGCTCGGAATGTAGACTTCATAGACTATAACTACCACAAATGAAAATCAACTAGACCTATCTATCTCTCTATATATAGACTGTTAACTAGAAAGCATACAAATAATCTTATTTGTGTGAATGCCTTGACCTCAAAATTAAATGGGAGCCATGCAGTTTAACAAAGACTGACATTTAAAACAAAAACAATTTTATGTGGCATTGACTTGTTTTTATAACTTCAAAATGACTAGCAGTGGTTTGTAATCAACATACTTACCATTTTTGTTCTTCATGTTAGGGTCTGCTCCACTTTTTAGAAGCTTTAAGGCACACTGCTTATGAGCCCGGTAAGCTGCACAATGCAAGGGGGTATTTCCTAACTGATCCGAACAGTTAACATCAGGAGGATTGGGCCTGTTGAGCTAACAAGTGAAGAAAATAAAACACTGAGTTATATATCAAAGATAGACTTCCTCCCACAAAACACTGAGGGGATGGCTGGATGCTCAGGTGGACTCTCACATCACAGAGCCTGAGAAACAGCTGGGTTCCTTGGCAACTGGACTGTTAAATGGCTTCTTGCTCACTAGACTAGCCATCTTGGTCCCCATGTTGGTCTTCAAGAGGCCACAATGTCCAACAGTAGACACCACACATTACACCAGCGCCACCCAGCCCACCCCTAGACATTAAATTTCACTAAGATTTGCTAATTCCTGCTGGTTTTGTAATTTACACTTCTTATTTTAGCAAAATTACAAATCGGTCTGCTATGGGAAGTCATTCAAAAGACTTAAAATCATAAATGTTAAATGTGTAAATGTTAAAGTTCTATTGAATTTGTTGTTCCCAACTGACTGCTTTAAAGACGTCTGTGTAGTCTCATTTCATGAAGTTTTAAAAGTGTTTTGGACACTAATCTTAGAAACCAAAGAGACCTTTGTAAGTGAGCTAAAATAACTTTAAAGCCAATGGCAAGACTTCAGTCTTGAGTTTAGAACAAATTTAGAGTTTCATGTTTAATGAGACTATGCGGGAAATGGAAACTGAAAAGTAGGTCATCTGAGATGAAAAAAATGGGTAAAGCATTAGTCTATTCTGATACGGTATCAATATTCCAAAATATTGTCCCTTCTGTGTATGTTTCTTTCTAGAAGTATAGTAGACCTTTCAGAAAGTACCACTTTAAATTAGAGAAACTTATTCTTTTATAGGGTCCTTTTATTGTATTTCAATTTAAATAAATTTAATCTGAAAAAAAGATACTGTCTTTACATTAAATATTTGCCTTGAAAAAAAGATCCTTATCCAACAAACTTGCAGTAAAGGGCCGAGCATGTAAATCAGAAATTCAGAAAAAAAATCTTTAAAATGTATCCTGCTAAAACTATAGCCATGTGAAGTGTTTCTATTAAAGATATTTAAGGACTTTCATTCTACAATATGAACACGAGTATTTTGGTCCACAATTTGACTCAACTATAAATATTAAGTAAATTTTTTTTCTGATGCGTAATGTAAAGAAATAATGAGTGTTTGGTTTTTCTTTTGTTCTTTTTACCAGAGCTGTGAGTTCTGTGGCTTTGCCTTCTCTTGCTGCAGCCAACAGCAATTCTTCAAGCTTTCTTTGCTGAGTCCTTTCTACAGCTGCGAAAGGAAAGCAGGTATTACTGTATTACTCTCTTCTAGTCAGGACCCTATTAGCAAAAACTCATTACAAAGATATGTAAGGAATAAAGCGATCAAGTTAAGTCACAATGTTTTGAATCTTAATTCAAATTCAATTAGACTTTACTATTATTCTCATTGCCTTACAGTTCAGATCACAGAGTTTAACTTCTTTCAGGATTGGATAAATTTATGTTTTCAAGTTAGAGATGTTTAAGTATCCTACTCACATCAATACCCACCACAAATAATTTTGTATTACTTCTGCACTGGGTAATACTTTTATACATATGCTTTAGAAATGTAGGTAAGTGGGGAAATGAGTTTGTACCTCAGAAACTTAAGATGTGAAAACTAATAAGTAGCACTGTTAAGAAGCTATACAAACCATATATGTATATTTAGGCTCACATACACTTACAGACTTCCAGTAACATATATTTTTTAATCAAACACTGTAGCACTTAAGTCCCAATTGCTACTCAAAACACTTTTAAAATATTAACTTGTTAATGCCTTCAAATGAATATTTAGTTCTATGAAGTAGGTGTTACTATTCTGAACTTATAGATGAAGAAACTGAGGCACCAAGAGGTTAAGGTTAGCCTAGCCAAGATCACAGAAGGAAGAGCTGGCCTTTCAAGTTAGGTAAGGGGGTTGGTGCCCAAGTTCATTACTCTATACTGCTTCTCAAATCATACTTGCAGAGAGAGAGCAGCCAACAATCTGTTTTAAGAACTGGAATATACAATTAGGTCTCATTTCTGCTCTATTTGAATTCTATTTTGATTTACAGAAAAGCAAATTTTATGGAAAGGCTAAGAAATCCCACTTAAAATACATGTGTGACATCCTGTGTAAAGGCTGCAAAGGAGAAACTACTAAAAGTTTCCTGAGGGGAAAAAATGAACA
This sequence comes from Galemys pyrenaicus, assembly GCA_019455555.1. Classification (NCBI taxonomy): domain Eukaryota; kingdom Metazoa; phylum Chordata; class Mammalia; order Eulipotyphla; family Talpidae; genus Galemys; species Galemys pyrenaicus. The sequence goes on along the minus strand of JAGFMF010011668.1, from coordinate 17,685,651 downwards.
CTTATTAATAGGTAGTCATTACTATGTACCAGCTGTTGCTTGCGACACACTATGCATGCCATTGCCTTTCAACTATAGGGAACACATATCTTGAAAATGGGAAATGTTACAAATGGCTAGTTGTCACAACTACTATCTTCTAATCTCATTTTAATTTCTTTTTTAAAAAAAGATTTATTTATCTATGCATACAAGAACTGGGATACAGGCCTGAGGTGCAAGAATTCACTAGTGACATAGTGGGGAACAGAACAGGCAGATAGACTGAAATACACTGCTGAGGGGAGCAGTGGGTGAGACGGGAGAGGTCTGCTGCACCATATGGATCACCTCCCTGGCTGGAGATGGAACTCCTGTTGCAGTGGCTGTGAATGCTTCATAATGCTGTAAGTTAACCCCTTGTGCCCGCCCCGTTGTGACTTAACACCTTATAAAATGAGGGAGGTCCCTCATTTTAATTTCTATACCCAGATTCCCTCTCTACCTCACAGGAAGGCTACCAAGTCTCTGTGTAATGTAATTTTTTCTCCTTATATTTTAGACCTCATTAACTTATAGAGCAATAATCCGTGTAAATTTTTTCCTATGAATTTTAAATTAATATGACTATAAACTAATTTTTCAATCAGAATGCACAGTAGGAATCTGAGATCAGGAAGTCTAATTCAATCCTGATACAATTTTATACATGCAGAGTACACAGTACTTGAAATGCAGGGGAGACCTGGAAAATTGTATTTTTTGAAAGAAAAAGCACCATTTTGTAATTTCTAAATGTAATTAAAGACTCTGAAGAATTATCAATGAAGGCTAAAATGACAATTAAAAGTTTACCAACAAGATGGCTATGTATGTATACATAAGTACCTGTATACATTATACATACATAGTTACATGTGTGTGTGGCCTCATCTTTTCTCCCCACAAGTTATTAATTACAAAAGGGAATGGTACCCTGACAGTGGGCATCCAAGTGATGAGCGTTAACATCACCAGTACATGGCATCATGTGCTCCTGTATGATGCTCTGGCAAAGGAAACCACCTCAGCTCCATATATTCCCACCAAGAATGCATCTGTGACCCTAACTGTATGAAGAGAAAAAACCCATATTTTTGAGGGATACTCTACAAACAATTCTACAAATTCTTTCCTCTACAAAAAGGTCAAGAGCATGGAAAAACAAAGGAATCATTCCAGATAAAAGGAGACTAAATAAAGCACTGTGACAAATGTAACGTAAAATTCTGGACTGGATCCTAGATTATGGGGGATATGCTATAAGAGACATCTGGAAATTGGCAAAGTTTGAATATGAATTGTACATGATGCAAATATATTCATGCTAAATCTACCGATACTGATCACAATATTGTCATTATGTCAGAAAATGTTCCTGTTCTTAGGAGAATCATACTAAACTATTTAGTACTAAATATTGATGTATATAAATTGCTCCCAAACATCTCAGCAAAAAAATTAAAGCGATAACATTAAACATTCTATAAAAAGATAAACCAGATGACTAAATGATAATGATCGGTAAGTATATGTGAAGGATATACAAGTACACATTTTACTATTTTGAAATTTTCCCATAAATAAGAAATTTCTCCAAATAAAGAGACAAATGATATGTGGAGGACAATATCCCTCTCTAATGCCTGACAAGAGTAATCTTCCCTCTCCTGAATACCTCCAATCACGGGAAACTCACTACATTTTCAGGTACCTCAAGTCTTATTTATGACATTGGACTCAGATATGGCACTCCATCAACTGGCCCTGGTCTGCACAAACCAGATTATTTGGCCTCCAATATAACAGCTCTTCAGACATATCAGATGCTTTAATATGATTTCATCATGTTTACCAAAGTCCATTTTCCAGAGTGAAACATCCCCTATCCCTCTGTGCATTTCCCTATGACATGATTTCTGTTCTACATGTGTCCTGGTGGCTTTCTGAATATGCATCTTGCAGTGTGACCCATTTAATAGACTATCCACAAATGATATAGCTAACTAAGCTGCTCTTGCCAAAAGAATCACTCAACTAAGTTTCTATTTTTATTTCCCAGGGTAGGAACATGTTAGCTGACAAATCATAGTACCCATAAAATCAATTAAGCCCTTTGTCCTTGGTTTGGAGTTTGGAGAGCATTAGCCATCTTCTTATAATTGGCCCCATTAAATGTCAATTTCTCAGGCTAACCTACCATTCCAGCCTATTAGGAAAATCTCAGTTCTCATCTAGTTACAGTTAAATGACAGGGCAGGATCAAAGACAGTATTTCATTCTCCCAATCAGGTCACTATTTATCAAAGAGCAGGGATCATAGCTAGTATCCAAAAGATTACATAATACAGACCCACAAAATATTTTGTGCTTACTTGCTTGCTAATTGAAAATGAGAGGGTTCCTTTTAAATGCAAGATTGAATTAAGACATTGGCTTAAAGCTGTATGACAAGCAACATTATTTTGTTATCAGAGAACAAGTGAGATTTAAGTTCTCAAGGCCAACTGGAAAGTAATAAAAAAGGATTTTGGTTTTTAATCAGATAAAAATAGTAATCATTACAAAATTAACAAATCAATATCCACTAAATACAAGACTATCTTGCCCTTCTCTAAAATGTAAAGGACTGAAATAGGGTATGTTTGAAACTGCAACTTTAATTCAATAGTTCTAATTCATAAATGAGTAAAAAAATCTCTACAACAGAAATAATCACATAAAAATAATCATAGCAGAGCTGACCGTTTGGACGATAATCTTAACACCCGAGGGTTTCCCAGTGGAAGCATCATTTTGGTTTAAACTATTTTAGAGAAATCCCTGAGTTATCGCAGAATCACATGTCTTCCTAAATGTAATTTAATCTTTGTATAGCTGATCCGTCAAGAAATTACTGCCAGCTATTGTACTCTTACGAAGTCCTCAGGACAATGGAGCTAGCCAGAGCCATCTTCCCTAACAGCAAATAACTAAGTTATTTGTAGTTTCTGTTCTGCTCTTTCATATTCTTTTATATTCATACTTCTGCAAACCTATCTCTCATACTCCCATTGTGTGTCTAGTTTTCTACTTTAAGTTCTGTTGGCAACTTCATCAACAGATTTTTTAAACTTGCCATAATGTCGAACAAGAGTTTAAAAGTTGTGAACACTCATAGGTCATTTGTGTTTAGTCAATGTTTTTAAATTATGTTATCTTTATAGCATGGGCTTGATGTCATCTATCTCAGAAGCGATTTCTACTTATAATTTGGATGTTGGTTACAATGAAAGTAAATGCTGATCCAGTTAATATTCATAGTATTTACTTACCTTCAAGCATAGTTCTGATTTCTTTGTCATGAGTGACTTCTTTTGCTCTCTGTCCACTTCCATTGACAACAGTAGTATCAGCATCATATTCTAAAAGAAGCATGACCAATCCCTAAAAAGCAGAGAAATTAGTTTTAGCTATTAAGATTTTATTATATTATAGTCCTTTTCCAAATTTCTAATTAGCACAACAGAAAAATCCATGTAGGAATCTTTACATAGTATCAGTTATGTCTATAATAAGTAATTACTAATTAACTACAAATTGAATGTTACAATTAATTGTAATAGTGGATGCCTAAACAGTTGCCAATCTACAATTTACACAGTCAACTTTTATAATAGATTTTAAAAGTAAGTTAATTGGTTATTTTGCCAAATTGGTTCATAAAACTAAGAAAGTCATTTAAAGTAGAGCAGATAGTACATATATTGATTATTCCTCTAAAACCTGTGAGAAAGATTTCCTATACAAACTGAGATTTGTAATAAATTCTTATGCTTCTGAAAAATAGAACACTTTCTTAGAGTGATATAGATTGATAGGATATACCAGTAGCAAAGAAATGGTTTATAATGAAGCAAATGATCTCCTAAAGTCGATACTCAACAATGGAGAAGACCTACATCGATCTGTATTTATTCTAAGTGACTACTCTTTTAGTAATGCCAACTAATTATTAATGTACATAAGCCCAGTATTCCTGGTTCAGTTCAGTTATACAAGGCAGTAGAAACAGAAAAGCAGGAAATGTGCAGGAGAATGTTAGCGATATAATGGTTAATTTTACTGGTGTGTGCAGCACCCAGACAGGAGACGTGAAGCACCTGCTGTTCAGCCCTAAAGCAGGAGGAGGTAGAACGCTGCTCTCAACGTCTATGTCAATACGTGGGCACTGACACATAGGAGGTGACACCCTGTTGTGACATACTGTTGTTACACAGTATGTTTTCCTGTGAGTTTCATTTTTCCTTTGGGCCATAAGATTTCCTATGTTCTTTTGATGGAAAAAATGTTGTAAAAATGCTTAAATAAATCTACAAAACAGAGACAAGAAGAACATAATACTCATGACCTAGATACCTACCATATGACCACAAATGCATTTTGGTATATTTCTTGCTAATCATTTTTCCTAAGCATAGGTTTGAGATTTGAAAACAGAATTATATGATGCAGTTGTTTATTTTATGCTCCTTTCACATAATGCACTTTTCAGAATATTATACAATGTCTATAAACATACTTTAAGATTGAATGTTATTGTATGTACTATCACATTTTAAAAAGTTGTTTCTTTTTTAACAAAATGAATCAGTACCTTAGCGGCTCCTATCATTTTTAAGGATAACATTTTAGGAGAAGAGCTTTCATACTTTAAAAAGTTCAAATTAGTAAAAAAGGAAGAACAACCTGGAAAATGACAGAAAATATTTAAAAATCTTATCTAATAAGGGCTTGCATCCAGCATATATAATTAACTCTGATCAGTCAGCTATAATGAGAAAAATAACTAAGTTTAAAAATGGCAAGAGGTAAATATAGAGAAGGAAATTAAGAAAAATAATTCTGTCTACAATAACATCAAAAAGCAGTAAAAGCTGAGCAAAGAAGGGTGGGCCCAACGGACAAGGGTGTGGCATAATGCATGCATCTAAAAGGTGTGAACCTATGACCGCTGAACCATATACAATGCTGTACACCAATATTACCTCAATGTTTTCTAAAAAGGATTGCAGGGCCTCCCTGGTGATGCAGGGATTAGAGTCACAGCACTATCAAGCTATCACTAACCACTGCAGCATGAGTTTCATGCCCAGCCAGGGAGCTGACACACATGGTGCAGCAGACCTCTCCCTTTGTTCCCCTCCACACTATACTTCAGTAGAGCCACCTGTTCCACTCCCCACTCTGTCTCCGGTAAATCCTCTCATCCCCAGCATCTCTGGCCTACACCCCAATTCTTGATGCATAAATAAACAAATCTTAAAAAAAAAAAAAAAAGGACCACAAAGCTAAGGAATAAACCATGGAGGCAAAAGACTTGTACACTGAAAACTATAAAATACTGCTGAATTAATCAGGAAGACATCTAGTGTTCACAGTAAAAGTTCATATTGTCATGTTAGGTATACTGACTATAATATATATCGACTGAAATACACTGCTGATGGGAGCAGCAGGCAAAACAGCAGAGGTCTGCTGTGCCATGTGGGTTAGCTCCCTGGCTGGGGACTGAACTTATCCTGCAGTGGCTGCTGACAGCTTGATAGCACTGAGACTTTAAACTCCTGCACCACCAGGGAGGCCCTGCAATCCTTTTTAAAAAAACATTGAGGTAACATTGGTGTACAGCATTGTATATGGTTCAGAAGTAATAGGTTCACACCTTTTAGATGTATGCAAGGTAATCTACAGGCTTAGTGAAATCTTTATCAAACTGAAATGACATTTTTCCAGGAAAAAAAAAAAGTCCTGCCCTTAATTTTACATAGACTATCAAGGGACTCCAGATAGCCAAAACAGTATGGAAAAAGAATAAAGAAGCTCGAGACCTCACAGTCCCTAATACCAAAATTTACCTCAAAACTACAATCAAAATAATGGCATAAACACAGATATATAGACCAATGGAACAGAAAGCCCATAAATTATCTCCTGCACTTATGGTCAAGTGATTTTTCAACAACAAATTGTTCAGATTGGAACAGGCAGTACAAATGATACTAGGAAAAAGGAAGATCCACATTTAAAAGATGAAGTTGAACCCATACCTTATACCATATATAAGAAGTACCTCAAGATGGGTCAAAGACCTAAATGTAAGATCTAAAACATTAAAAACCTTAGAAAAATGTAGAAGGAAATCTTCATAATTATTTCTTGGGTGTCACCAAAAGTATAGGCAGAAAAGGAAATAAACTGAACTACACCAAAATTAAAAACTTTGTACATAAAAGGGCACTATCAAGAGAGTAAAGACAATCTGAAAAATGGGAGGAAATATTTACAAATCATACAGCTGATAAAGCACTTCTATCCAGAAGATATAAGTAGCATTTATTTAACAAAACCCCCAAATAATCATAAGACAGCAGTTTTTGATTCCTAAAAAAGACATTTTGATTAAAATATTGCCGGCTAAAATCCTTCTTTGATATATTGGTCAAAGGGCTCACTGCAATGAAGAGAAAAAGTATGCACTTTGAGTGTGACATTTCTCTTTTTCACATTTTTAAAAAAATGGATGCCACATTAATAAGTTAGGAATAGCAGCACACAACAAAGGTTAGGCCATGAAAACAGACTCCCAATTATCCTAAATCTACTCTGCACAGTATGTTGTCAGTCATTTCTTTATTGCACCATTATTTTGCCATCTTCATCACACAAGTCATCTCAGATGAAACACCTAGGGAAAAATCCCTATATATAGACTAGTAAGTCTTTAGACATAATTCACCTACTGTAAATTCATCCTCCTAAAGTATACAATTCTGTGACTTTCCTTATAATCAGAGTTGTGCAACAGTCATCTGATTTCAGAATATTTTTATCACCTCCTAAAGAAATCTTGTACTAAAAATCACTTCCCAACCCTTCTTCTTCTATGTCCCTGACAACCACTAACTAATATACTTTGCCTCTATTATTTGCCAATTCTGAATGTTTCCATAAATAGGATCACCCAATATGTGGCCTTTTATGTATGGCTTCTTTCCCTTGGCATGTTTTCAGTGTTCATGTGTGTTTAGCAAATTATCATCTCTTTTGCATTGTTGAATAATACTTCATTGTATGGGTATACCACATTTTGCTTATCCATTCATTAGGTGAAAGACATTTTTGTTGCATCCACCTTTCTGACTATTATGAATAATGCTGCCACAAATATTCTCATGTTTATTTTCCCCTACATTTTTGAAGATTAATTTCTTTCTACAGAATCTACTTACATAACAAAAAATGCACATGAAAATTTTACTTTTTGTCATAATTGCAACACAGGTTTCAGTTTTTAACAAAGTTAGGAGGAAAAATAATTTCTATAAGTTATACTTAGACTTTTAAGGGAAATTCAAGAAACAACTTAAATAATGAGTTGTAACTTTAATACTGGCTAAGCCTGGCATTCTGAACTTAAGAACAGTGAAAATAAATGGGTATTGTTTTATGCCAATAAATTTGTGGGAATTTGTTACAGGTGCAATAGAAAATATACATTTTTTAAAAAATCTAAAGGTAAACAAACACCAAGGACAAAAATATCACACTAAACTCTAAAAATATTTTTTATGGCCAATTAGAATAAAGACTACATTTCCCAGCTACCTTCAGCTGTTGTAGCCATGTGACTATTACAGCCAATGAGATTAAGCAAAAGTACACATAGCTTTCCGGTTCTTAGTCTGTCCATTTCCTCTAGCATGTTTCCTAGAATTGAGATGCTCTCATACTGGGAGTGCTCTCAACTAGATGATTATGTCAAAGCTACACTTAGAACAAAATAATAAAATCCTAGTATTTCCCACCTGCCCCAGACTGCCAAAATGAACACTCATATGTGAAACAATAAACATTTGTTGCAAGTCACCATTATTTAGGTTATCTGTATTTCTGATTCTAATTGCTATACCTCTAAAGATTAAAAACAATTAAACTATACACATAGAACTAGGAATAAGAATAGCCTTAGACTTCTTGATGGCACTAACAGCTAGAAAACAGCAACAAGGCCCTGAAAATTCTGATGAAGTGATTTTCAATATAGGAATCTAAATGTAGTCAAAATATAACTCAGAACATGAGACACACTTCAGACACAGGAATTCTCAAAAAATTATTTCCCATACAACCTCTCAAAAACCTCCAAGTGAGAGAAAAATCAAAGAGGAAGAAGATATGGGGCCCAGGAACAAGGCAGAGAATTTGCAGAGTGAATGAAAAGTAAATCTCTGAAGTGGCCACCACATCCAAAGTTCTGCCAGACACCCTGTCCAGGACAGAGCGCGGGGACGTGGTCTCCAGGAGGGAGCACTGCCCAGGCGCAAGTGCGCACTGTCCGGCACAAGAAAGCTAGTGACAAACTCGCAGTACCTATGAAACCACGATCTAGTCACAGGTTAAGAGAATGGAAAGGTGAACTGGTTTGGGCAGGGATTAAGTGAGGAAGAAACAATAAAGAATCAAATTTTTATGTTCCAGAAGTAGGGCAATAGAAAACCTAAAACTGGAGGGGAAAAAAGGATGCAAACATGACAATGGTCATGAGTTGTTCATGACAAGTCTCAGAATAGTGCCTGATGAGACAATGCTCAAAAAAGTCATAAGATTCTTTAAACATTGCTAGATATTAAATAATAGACACAGTCAACACTTAACTAACAATGTCTCTGAAGTCGCCACAAGAAAAGCCCGTTTCATTACTTAATTTACATTGGAATTTTTAGATACATTCACCGAGGTCTTAGAAAGCCAAAAAAGTATCATCCCCATTCTAACAAGAAAAAAAAAAAATCCAGATAAGCTCCAAAACTAACTTTTCTTGAACCCAGTGAATGATTTAGCTGGTCTCAAATGTGTGATGCATTGCTACAGGCTGACAGCAGGCTACCCCAAGACTGCAGAATCTCAGAGCCACAGATATGCAGAAACTGATAAAGAACCATCACCTTAGGCAGAAGCACAAGGAGGCTAGACTAAGATGACAGAGAACTCCTGTCCCCTACTCTCACCTCAAGGCTAAGATGAACAAACATTGTATTAATGAGGGGAAAGCTTGGAGAGAAACTGAGGCACGATGTAGGACAAAGTGAGGATAAAATAGTAACATCAAGGAAAAACCCTCCAGCAAATCAGCTTGCACCTTATGCAGAGAGAACGCTGAATTTGGGCACATCACATGAAAGGAAACAACCACCACCACCACAAACTCAAGTTCAGTCAGTTCCAAACTAGTTTGACTCAGCCCCCCACACCAAGAAGAGGCATGTCCATTTCCTCGTCACAGAACTATTTATCTCTGTCTCTACTGTCACCATAGTGTTTAACATGCAATAAAAAAAAAAAAATCATGAGACACACAAAAAGCAAGAAACAACCCAGTGTCAACACACAAATAGATTAAGAAAATGACACAGCAATGACAAAAATATTAAAATTATTGGACAATTTAAAATAACTATGACTATTAAGTTATAAGGTCTAGTGGAAAAGATCAACATACATTAGATCAAAAATTTCAGCTATAAAATAGAAAACATGAGTGAAAAAAATACCAGTAACAATAACTGAGAGTAAATAGAGATAAAGAATATCTTGGTGGCCTCGCAATAGCTAAAAGACAATATTTGGCTAATTTCTATTGACCTTAGAGGAGAGATGAAGAGAAGGAACTTGAGAAGAGGATGAAGTGGGAGATAACAGAACTAAGAACACATGGTTATGGGACCTTATCATTCTAACAAATGTGTAATTAATTAAAAAATTTATATGAGGAAGTATTTTCTTAATCTAGCAGGAAAGGGTATAAAGGGAAAAAGGACAATGAAAACAGTATCTGCTCCTGTTGGCCTATGTGATTTGCCCATGCCTATATATTTAGGCATGCAGGCCAGCTAACCGTTTCCATAGCTCTCCCAGGTCAGTGCTTAACCCTTTGACCATAACTGTATCTACCTGGCTTCTGTTTACATGTTCCCTCTAGGCTTCAACTTTTTCAAGTTTCTATCTCCTCCCCCGTCCCCACTGCGATCAGAGAACCAGGTTTCGGTGGCATTTCACAATGGCAATCCCCCTCAGAATGACCGTTTATAAATGCCTCAATGATGCTGGTGCCTTTTTCACCAGTGACTTCTGCTCTGGTAAAATGATATATCCGCTAGACCCTTCATGTCACAAAATTAATTGGTATGATCTTATACCTCCGACCTAGCATGCCTCCTTATTAAAGTCCTGCTGCCTACAATGACAGTTCTGGCAGTTTGACATTTACAGTGGGGATCATTTGCTTCACAAAAGTCCACAAACTTCATCTCAGACCACTTTCTGGGAAATCCGGCCTAGAAGAAGTAGCAATATTTATACATGTATTTCAGAATTATCATCTTCCATTAAACAAGGCCTGCCAAGTTGTTTGGACAGTGTCTGACATGAGGATAGACATTCAGCTCACAAGCATGAGAAATGGCATCCTAGGGAAGATAAAAGAGTCTGTATAAATCCCAGGATTACAGGTATCTTCTATATTTCAGGCGAAATATATAATTCTCAAGACAAAGAACACAGAAAGCATTTGTTTCCAACATATTCTCAGTTCTGCTAGAAAACAGTAGGCCAAAACATATGTGAGTACCACAATGTAATTATTAACTATTTTTATTATATCCCTATTTTAAGTTGATTGTAATAGATATAAAATGTTCTCTAGTAGTACTTAAAAAATAAATGAACAAATACTAAAATATTTTTAAATTCTGGGATATTAACTTTTATTAAAGAACACAAGGGGGTGCTAGTGTGTCAAGAAAAGACCATGGGTCCCTCAAAATTTGGTAGCAGTTATTTTACATATTCCAAAGAATGAGAATTTAAAAATGCTTTATAATAAACCAGTCCTTGCCACCTCATCATTCCCATTTAATCACAGAATCTTACTGATATTTTAAATTATTTTCATGTCTTTTATGAATACAATTAGAAATTAAACTTCTTGCAAAATTCAATCATGCCCAGCTATTGATCACATAAATTTTTAATGTTTCCTATATAACACAACCATTTAGCTACAACTAAATTTAGTCTCCTAATACAGGACAACATAATATGGACAAATAAAACTAAGTCTATATATCATAATCTCATATTCAAAGTGAAGAAGACAGCAGAAAGGGCCAAACATCTGAAGATGAGACATAGAAAAATGAATTGATATTTATATTTCTAGTTATTATAGAGCTAACTATAGAGATGGACAGTGGAAGTTGTGTTCATGGAGGATACAAGAATGAAATGATTTCATTCCTGAAGAACTAGATTACTGTAATCTACTAGTAAGTATATATAAACAGTAAATATAATACAATGTAGACAATGCATGTAAGTGCTCTTATGTCCTCTGGGTGTCTGGAAAACTGAAAAATTACTGCAAGAAGTTGAAAAAGTATAGAGACAGCATTTTAGCTACACTTTCAAAAATGGAGAAATTTAGGCTATAAATGGAAATAAATGGCAAATAATTTTCTTAAGTAAATATAAGGTATTGACAAAGGTAGGGTGATAAGGGAAACAGCATTTAGGACACCTATAGGTGAGGCAAATTAAAGCACTTGCAGTTCACTTTTAAAACACCAAAGTCAAACACTGCAATCTATCCACTACCTTCGTTATTCATTATTTACTATAAAAGGTACATTTTCCTCAGCTTTAATAAGACTTCTCATCCAGTTCACAAGTATAAACATAGGAACAAATCATCTGAAATGGTGTGAAATGTACTAAGACATGTTTAGCAATACAGAATTGATTCATAATTCATATTAAAATTATATTTATTCACTAGAATGAAGTTTTAACTTATAAATGCATATAAATCTCCCAGTTATGATAATATAACAACCTTTAGGAAATATTTTCTAAAGTTTACAAAATAAGCTCATGGTTAATAATCAGGATAAAAAAAATACATCCTGTGTCACAGTTCATTTAGTAGGTCACTCAAATAATCAAAAAAAAGGGGCAAAGGAACTTTTGGCTACAGTGACAAGAGCTCAGAAAATTGCCATTCTGAAAAATGAACATAATACCAGACAAAACTATAAGACTCATCATTCAAGGTTTTGGATACTCTCTAATGACAATCAACAAATTGAGTTAATGTCTCAATAGGAAATAGAATTCCAGGGAGAAACATCAGTAGTCTTTATTTAGCCTCCTGGCCAAGAAGAGTCCCATTCTTCTCACCCCAGAAGTTTGGCCAAGCCTAGCCTGGCAGTGAAAAGCAACAGCATTGTTACCAGAGAGAATGGACCTAATCTGAAACAAAAAGGTTAAGAAGCAGTTATCAGCAAAAGTAGCAAATTCAGAGGGAAACAAGTGGGAAAACCTGCAGATCTGGTAGCCTGACACTGCTTTTCCCATTAGAGCATCAGCTTTCTATTGGTACTGTGACAAACTGCCATGAACTTGGCAGCTTTAAACAATACAAATTACTCTTACGGTTCTGTACTTCAGCATTCCAAAACAGATCTCAAGGACCTAGAATCAAGGTGTCAACAGCGCTGCATTCCTTTGGGAAACTCCAGAAGAGATTAATTCTCTAGCCTTTTCCAGCTTCTAGAGATCACCCTGAGCTGACAGCCCCCTTCATCCATTTTCCCATCTAGGGAGGTTGCATCTTTCTGACCATAGCCTCACATGCCCTTCTCTCCCTCACTTCTGCCTCATACTTTTAAGGAACTTTGTCACCACATTGGAACTTCCCAGATAATCCAAAAGAATTTTCCTACCATAAATTTAGTCAATTAACAATCTCACTATCATCTGCAACTTTAATTTCCCCTTGCCATGTAACCTAGGTTTTGGGAATTAGGAACAAGACATCTCTGAAGAGCCATTATTATGCTCACCACATTGGGCAAATAGCAGAACAGTCTAGAAATGGGAGGACCAGAGAAGAGGCAGGTAAGCTACGTAACCATTCTAGGCTAGCTAGGAAACTCCCACTTAGGAGTAGGGGACTCGGAATAAGAGGTATATAGAAAAAACTGTGCCATCTACAAAATCCTACAACTAATAAACAAGCTCAACACAAACACAGAATACAAATCAAATTTTGAAAAATCTTTCCATATAATAGCAATAGAAATCAAAAAAGAAAATTAAGAGGACTTCCATTCAAATAGCATCAAAGTGTATATAACACATAGGAGTAAATTTAATATAAGGAGTATAAGATCTGCACATCCGTGCATTGAAAATTTCAAAATATTGCTAAGATAAACTAAAAACTATCTAGATAAATTACATCATTTCATGTTCATAGATTGAAGATTCAATATTATTAAAATGGAATTTCTTCCCAAATTGATCTACAAATTTAAGACAACACATTCTTACCAAAATTCTAACACGTATTTTTATGGTGATTGATGAGATGATCTTAAGACTTGTATAGAAATACAAACTCCTGAATAAAAATAGCCAAAGCAGTTTTTCTAAAGATTTTAACTAGAGAATTTACACTTCCTGATATGAAAACTGAATTATAAAGCATCTGTGATAGACAGTATTGTATGAATGTAGGGATAGCTATAGATAAAATGAAGAGAACAAAGATCAAGAATTAAACCCTGACATTTATGGTCAATATATGTTCATCAAAGGTGTCAGGGAATACAATAGGAAAAGAAGCTCAATAAATTATGAATAGATCTTTTAAAATGTGGCATTACCATACAAGGATTATTATTCGGCCATAAAAAGAAACAATATGGCTATAGGCTACACGTATGCATCATTGTAGGATGAATCTCCACAATGTTATGTTAAAGAAGTCAGACACAAAATACATGATTCCAGTCATAAAAATTTTTTTTAGAAAAGGTAAATATCTCTAAACAGAAAGCAAACAACTGTCCTAGCTTGAGGTTTAGGACAGGGGCAGGGGTTATAGAAATGCTCTAAAATTGGATTATGGCAATGATTGCATGACTATATAGGGGCATTTAAAAAAAAAATCACAGAAAGGTCTAATAATAGTTTGTGAAATTCATGCAATGTAAATGAAATCTGAATCAGGAGTTTCCCATCCCTGAGTACACAGCAGAGACTGAGCAAACTCCTCTTAGGGCTCTGTAGTCAAGGACTCCAGGACCTGAGTTCTTTGAGCTCACTGCCCAACTCTCAGAGCTCATGGCTTTTGGACCCAAAGAGCTGGTTTATACATTTCTGTGACTTTCCGTATTTGCTACTTATAGTTATTAAGGAGAAAACACTTGATTGCTCTTCCAGACATTTCAAACATCGAACCTGGAACAATTTTCACCTTTCGTCCTGTAAAAGCAGCTCGATGAAGTGGCGTGTCTCCCATGTCATTTAATACATTTACTTCTGCACCAGCCTAGTAAACATGAAAACTTTAAACATCTTCCACATATCAAGAAATACACAAAATGAGAATCATTCTTTACAGGTATATTATATATTTTAAAAATTAAAATTTGTTAATATTGATTCATTGTCACTACTAAAAATAGATGTAATCTCAGAATAAAAATAAATTGTTGAACATTTTTAAAAGTAACAATCTGCCTGATAGGTGAAAAAAAAAAAGAAAAAGAAAGAGGTACCTTGCACCACTGGGGCCTCCCTGGTTGTACAAAGGGTTAAGTCTCAGCACAATGAAGCATCCACAGCCACTGCAGCATGAGTTTGATCCCAGGCCAGGGAGGTGACCCACATGGCGCAGCAGACCTCTCCTGGCTCGCCCGCTGCTCCCCTTAGCAGTTATTTCAGTAGATCTGCCTGTTCTGTTCCCCACTCTGTCTCTTGGTGAATTCTCTCACCATTCCCCTGCCCCAACCCCGTACCTCTGGCCTGCACCCCAGCTCTTGTATGCATAAATAAATAAATCTTTTTTAAAAATATCTGTACACCTCCACTCTATTTTAGAAACACTCAGTGGAAAAAACTGTCTCAGAATGAAATACCATATATTCTCCAGCAATTTAATGTTTTTAAGAAAAAAAGATGCAATTATTTAAATGTACAGGTCAATTTTAAGTGCAATTAATTTCAAATATAAATATGTGAAAAGTTACTTATTACAGAATTGGGAAATGAGGTCTTAAATAATGTGGTACTCACTAAACATTCTAACATTTTTGGAATTATTATAATGTGCTTGGGTTTTTTTAACGATTATTCTCCAACTAATTCCATTAATTCATATGTCCACTTTAGCAACTTTAAAAGGTCAATAATAGGGGCGTCCCTGGTGGCACAATGGGTTGGGCGACATACTGTGAAGCAAACCCGCAGCACTGCAGCACTAGTTCGATCCCTGCCACTGGCCAGGGAGGGGACCCACATGGCGCAGCAGACCGCTCCTGCCTCGCCCGCTGCTCCCCTCAGCAGTGTATTTCAGTTGATCTGCCTGTTCTGTTCCCCACTCTGTCTCTGTGAATCTTTTCACACAACCCCACCCCCACCCCCAACTCTGGCCTGTACCCAGTGCTTGTATGCAGAAATAAATAAATCTTTAAAAAAACAAACAAAAAAAAAGGTCAGTAATAACAAGGAAATGACTGAATTTGAATTATTTGATTTTAATTAATCAGGTTAACCTTAACATATTTTGAAAACATCTTAGTGTCTTTAGTGATGAGTTACTGCCTTAAATAAGCCATTGTGGCTCAGATGTATTTTGTAAGACTTTTATAATTTCTATGATAGCAATATTTATTATTCTCACTTCAAAATTAAAGCCATAAATATACCTTTAACAAATCCTGAACCACAGGTCTATGTCCAAAATAGCATGCCAGATGAAGAGGTGTCCAGCCCAAATTAGACTTACTTCTTCCTAAAAATGGGGGGAAAGGATAAATCATTTTTAGACATGATTTAGGTGATTTTACAGTAAAATTAATTTCTCCCTAACAAAGTACTGTGATACACCGGCAATGTACTGTACTGTCGGTGAGCAAGAGGCAGGAGAGGTGACAAGGTAACTCACACTGTAACAAGTGTGGGGAACTCGAACTCGAGAGACCCAGAGTCTCATGCCACCTTCCTAAGTCTCATTCCTAAAAGGTGAAAGGAGACATTACGTGGGGTTACATTCAAACGAGGTCCTCCCAAGAAGTCTGCTGATTCCGGTGTTCTGGGTCTCTGGCTGTCTTTATCTAGCAATGACATGGTTCTCTCTGCATAGAATTCTATAAAAAGCAAATCTGTGGAAGCCTGTACCATGACAGAAGGATGAATGGGAAAGGGAATTATTAAAAAAATTTTTCCAAAATCTGGAAAGCTGTGGTACTTCTTCCCATGTCCTCTGGAGGCTCCACATTCTGTGATTAGACACCTACACTATTGGTTTCTCCAATAAGGATATCCCCTGGTCTTTCCCACTGCTTAATTGTTTATATACTGTTGATATCAAAATCCCTATTTCCAACTGTCTACGAGACAGCTGCTTTTGGGTGATATAAGAATACCTCATGCTCAGAGATTAAAAGTGAACTTGCCAGTCATCTACCATGTGCACACTCATACTCACATGCAAGCACTTGCTGCCAGTCCCATCTTTGTTTCTACAACAAAGCGCCCCATTATTCACCTCACTTCAAGTCAGAAATAAGTTTTATCATTCTTGTCTCCTTTCTACTTATCATGCCCTCTGCAGTCAAATAGTCCCTACTTCTAGTCAACTAGATTCTCCTTTTTTTTTTTTCTTTTGAACACCTCAAACACTTTAATCACTAAATTAAATATACAAATTACAAAATATATTACTATGCTTAGATATTTAAACTTGTTCTAGAAGATTAACCATAAGTGGTTAATTTATTTCTGTATTTCTTTACATATTGCTAGTGTTATAGTAACACCAACTTTGATACCATCCCTGAGTTATAGTATTACTATGAA
>JAGFMF010011668.1:17643060-17668599 GCA_019455555.1 Galemys pyrenaicus | reverse complement strand
GTGATGGTGCACTGGTGAGATGGTGATGGGGAATACATGGGGATTACAATTAATGGCAAGTATATGTAAATTTTAAAATATTTTAATAAAAAAAATAGATTCTCCTTCTTAAACATTAACTACAGAGACACATTTCTCCACTCCACTGTTTCTACTCCCATCTGACCTACAACAGTCTCCTCTGAGTTACTATAACAGCTTCTGAATTGGTCCCTCATTTGATATTTCCAAATGAGATTCTGGATCAAAAAAAACAGATTTCTAAAACCCTGTGTTATTCTTAAAATACTTCAAACATTCTTTATGTTCTTTTACACTTATGAGTAATATTTCAATGAGAAAGAAATATTGAGTTTTATTTTACAAATAATTTACAAAGAACCCTAACAGAATCTTGAAACTCTGGGAAACACTAGCAAATATTACCAGCAGTATTTAAGTAACATCATACTCAGACCTTCCAGCAAAGTGACAGTGTTATATTGCATCATGTGTTGAAATTGCCATCATAAGTTCTTTTTGTGCTTCTAAAACATGATTTCTTGCAACATCACTCACAGAATTTATATAAAGTATACTACGCATGCAAATATATTCATATTGATTTATTTGCAAGAATGTTAGCAACAGATGTGTGTTCATGGTCCTAACACAGCAACAGCTACAAGCATTTACTGCCTTTACTATAAACTATCATGCCATCCTGAAACCCTGAAAACTGCTCTTAAGACACTATCTAAAAGGTACAATGAAGGTGAAAGTTTAAAAGTATTAACAACTATTTCTCAGTTTTATCTTTTTAAGTATGTGTCTTTCCACTAGTTAGCCTGAGGCAAGCATGGGTTGGAGCTGGAAGATGTGGATAGAAAAGGGTCACTGATGATTATTAAATCAAGAATACTGTTTGGCCACCAAAATAGAATGTTTTGAAGGATGTGGAAGATTTAAAAAAGTCTTTAGCATACCAAGAACCAACTCAGACTGTCAGTTTCTGGACATTTCAGAGTGGTCTTTTCCCCTTTAGTATAAGAAGGTATTACTTCTTTATCTATTGAGAGTGAAGCCACGAGGTCTGCTGCTCTAGAACAGAGACTGTGACACAGAAGAATGAAATACCCAACTGGGACAGGGAATTGTAGAAGAGGAAAAAACAGAAAGTGAGACATGTGGGCTGATGTTAAGCTGAGGAAACAAGATAAATGAAGGGAACACTCAGAACAGGCAAGACCCCTAGCAGGCCACCGGTCTAGTGCCCACTTGCAGGGGGTCCACATCAGTCAATTCTGTAGTGCAGGCAGAGGGAAAGAGATTTTGGCTAGCCAGAGCTACCTTTAGCTTTCATGTGTCACAGAGTCCCTCATGCTACTCAGGAATGTGCTTGAGTAGAGCCACCAAACCTAGGCCGGGTGCCAAGGGAAGATGTGGGAGAGGCTCAGGATTGACATGAAGCCAGTAAGAGCCATGGTGAGTGATCTGAAACAGTCAAGGAGAACTGCATGTACTACATGACTGAGAAACCTCAACTGTGACCAAGTTACACTTCCACTACAAATGCTTAAGGAGCACTGAGGAACCAAAGGCTTTGAGGACCCTTTCTCTCCACTGTACGAACATACAAAAACATTCACCTTTACATTTAAATGCCATGCTTGGGTGGAAGAAAGAGGTAAGGCGCTCTGGAAGACTAAATTTATCAAAAAGCTACTGAGATTGAGGAGTCCAAAGACTAACATTTAGTCTTCCAAACCCTCAGAACAAGAAGGTCTTATTGAAATATAGAGCCATTTTAGTAAATTTTATTTCTCCACACACCCAACTGTAATAAACGTGCAACCTTGGTACATAAGGCAAGTTATGATTTGCAGGCTGCTTACTCAGCCTTATCCCTCACCCCTCCGGCCCGCAGGCCTAGTCATTAGGCTCCTCTCACCACAGGGTCTTGGCAATGCTGTTCCTTCTGCCTTGAACCAGTTCTTTCTCCATTCTCACCAGGTTAACGCCTACACACTCTTCACGTATCACCTTATAATCATTTGCTCTAAGAAACAAATCCTTCGAGTTCCAATTGTAGAACTTGCCTATAAAGTCCCATGAAACCCTGCACTTCATTAGACATTGTGTAATGTAGATTAACCAGATCTATTAATCTAGTAGGGCAGGAATCCTGTCTCACTCTTCAACGCCATCTCTAAGGGGCCTCCATAAGATCCTGGGCATACAGTAAACAGTCAAACCTGCTGGTTCAACTACAATATCTTCGAGGAAAAAAATTATTATGCAGCTTGTGAGCTCATGGTCATGTTTAAGATTTATGGTCTTTAAGGTTTAAATCTATGACAACTTTAAGATGTCCTCTTAGATGGCATTTAGGAAAGACCAACTCCTGTAAGGACCTTCCAAAGACAAGAGATGAACCTTTTTTCCATTGAACATGAGAAAGGCCAGTGCTAAACAAAGGAGTAATGCTAACTAGTAACAGAAAGCTACAAAAAGCCATTCAGTGCTTACCTTTACAATTAATATCAGCAATTATTTCATTCTTCTCCATACTTTCTAATAGTTGTCTTACTTCTTCAGTGTTGCCATTTCTAGCATGATGGAGAAGCTGTTGTTCTGCTTCTGTATTCATTTCTAGATTTAAAAGTAATAATACTGGTATCACCCAAGAACATTAATAGTTTTTAAATGTTATCTAAACCAAATATAAGGAAAGAATAATCTTCATTTTGCAGCTAACAAGAACTGATTAAATGAATCAGTGTCAGGACCAGAAGTGAACACGACACTCTTTGCCTTTTGTATTATCAAAAAGGAGCACTAAACATTTGGAAGAGTTTCTTAATCTCTCACACCCACACATTCCTCATCAAAATATGATTAGTTTTAATAGCTGTAATAAGAATCATGAAAGCATTCTGTCAAATACAAAGTATTACAGTATTAACACTTAGATATAAAGTTAAAATATGGACATTTATATAGGAATATTAAGACACTGGAAAGTAAATTAACACATCTAAAATCTGTATGAACACCCCAAATAGAATAAATTTTGATAAGGCCGTTGGAATAAATTTTACAAATAAATTTTTTCTTACCAAGCCCCAAATATCAATAACTATAAAAAGGCACAGTTACATAATATTATGAATTACAGTCTGAAGGAATAGAAATTTCATTCTTAGTAATCAAAACAAATGCAAATGTCAAATACAAATGATTTTTGTCTACTAGATCATCAACTACAAAAAAAGATTAAACACATCCAATTCTGGCATGAACAGGAAACCTGCACTTAAATTATTACTATGAACATAAATGCATATGTACATTTTTTGTGGGGGAGGGGACATAATGAATTTACATTATCAAATTTCAAAATATACATATACTAAGAGAGGAATGTGGAAAGATAGCTAGGTGGAGACACATACGTATTTTGGAAGTCTATTGAGCTTACCAAAAGACCTACCTGTATGGTAAGTTGTGGTTGATTTTGGTAAATTTAGCTCTTAGCACAGTACTAACAACCTATTCTCTATCCCCAGCTATATGGTATACAGTATTCCAGGAACAGCTCACAGGAGCTAGAATGGACAAAAAGGATATTGTTCTGCAAATATCAAAGGTCTACACACTAATCAATACTGTTTAAAAAAAAAAAAAAAGAGAGGTGAGCAGCCATTGTTGCTTTCGCACTAAAATCATTTCCAAGGGATTAAGGGGCCAGGGGCCATTTTTTGTCCCCTTCTTCATGTTTCACTTGTTCATAATTTTATTTTTTTCCCCAATTTTAAACCATACATTGAAGACTAGGATATTCTGGATCAACTGCATATATGATGAAAATTAGAATATAACTGCTCATGTCCAAAGAAAGACTCAAAATATTAAGATGGCCTAAAGTTTCCATCTCAAGATGGCCCTCAGCACAGAGACAGCCTATAACAATAAAAACAAAATCAACAAAATAGCAAACCCTAGGGGGGAGGAAGAAAATCTGATCTTCAGACTTAAACCACATTTAAATTCAAATGTCCAGTTTTCAAAAACAACTACAAGGCAAACAAAGACACAGATATGTATGACCAATTCAAACGAAAAGAGTATATATCAATAGATATACCACTATCAACTGTCCCTGAAAAATGCTTGAAGGCAGTTATGCTAGACAAAGACTAAAACAACAGTCTTAAAGACGGTCAGAGAAGATCTGAGAATGATCTGTCGCCCCACTGATTACCAGGGTTGATTCAGCTGGTCTAACTGGTTAGGCAGGTGTCTCCCTTCTCTCTCACTGCCCCTATGCATTCCTCCCAAAGCTGTATGCTCAGGACAATAAGACAATCTACACTGAATAGAGACTGAGGATATATAGTAGCTATACTCCCCTGCTAGAACCTCTAAATAAACTCTCAGATGCTCAATAAACTAAAAGAAGTTGTTAAGAAAGTCAACTCAACAAATAGAAAACTGAAAAAGAAACCAAGAAGAAATTCTAGAGCTGAAAAAGACAATAATTAATATGAAAGATTCACTACAAAGACTCCAAGAAAGATTTGGAGATAAAGATAATATGCTTCCAGGGAAGAAAAAAAAAGGAAAACCAAAAATCACAAGTGAGAATGATTTTGAGTTCTCCAACTCAATGTTAGCCACTGAAAGACAATAAAGCAATGCCTAAATATGAGGAGGAAAATTATTTCAACACCAAAATCTGTAAAGAGTCAATTAAACGTAGGGGTACAATATAACTGCTCATGCCCAGTGAGACATACACAGATGCAAATTTACTGTCCTCTCATTATTTCTCAGCAACTACTTGAGGAGATGATCCATCAAAATTCATAAGCCAAGAAAGGTAGGTGGGTGATAAATCTGATAAAAAAATCTAAACAATTGTGGAGTTTGTCCTATAGTTTACTTGAGTAAGAGATCAACAAGTAACTACTCCACTTTCCTCAGTGGCTCACACCCCATTTCGAGTACTCTGAGTTTGAGTTCTCCCCACTCCAAAAAACTGTAACAGCAGCCCAAAGACATTCCACCAGAAACACCTAGAAACACAAAGTGAGTTGACTGTTTCTGCCAAGGCAAACCTGTAAACAGGTTTACTATTTTAATCAAATGAGCAGGTACCAACATCAGGAATCAAGGATCACCCAAAAATCAAGTAAATATAACATCTCCAAAAGAAACTAATGAAGTTCCAATACCTGATTTTAAAATAATGATTATCTGTGAATTGTCAAAAGTTTTCAAAATAACTCTTGAGGAAATGTAATAAACTATAAGAGACAACCAAATGACATCAGGAAAATAATGCATAAACAAAGTGAGGAGTTCGACAATGACATAGCAACTGCAAAAAAACAAAACAAAAACACAAGCTGATATACTAGAGTTCAAAAATTGAGCACATCAACTGAGGAATCCAATAGTTTCAAAAGCAGATTTAACCATGCAGAACTCAAGCGCAACCTCCTCACCTGGAAGACATTTGAATTTACAGAGTAACAAAAGAGAAAATTAAGAGAGCCTATAGGAATTGTGGGAAACAAAGAAAACAAAATTCTCATTATGGAAATTCCAGGGAAAAATAGAAAACAATAGGAAGTGTATTTAAAGCAATAATCGCTGAAAAACTCCTAAGCCTGGGAAGAGTAATGGACATCCAGATCAATGAGTCCCCAAAAGGTCTCAAATAGTTTGAACCCAAAAAGGCAAACACTGAGACTCATTAAAATTAAATTGTTAGACGACAAAGAAAAAGAATTCTAAGAGCAACAAGAGAAAAGAAATATTAGAAATCCCCATAA
Organism: Galemys pyrenaicus; assembly: GCA_019455555.1. NCBI lineage: Eukaryota > Metazoa > Chordata > Mammalia > Eulipotyphla > Talpidae > Galemys > Galemys pyrenaicus. The sequence continues at coordinate 17,662,780 of JAGFMF010011668.1, read as the reverse complement.
AACTATAACCAGATTTCTCAACAGAAACTTTGTATGCCAGGAGATAATAGGACAACACAACCAAATATTGAAAGTAAATAACTATCAACCAAAAATTACATAGCCGACAAAACTGTCCTTCATAAACGGAGGGATCAAGACTTTTCCAAACAAAAGCTGTGAGAGTTCACTACTACCAGATCCACCTTACAAAAAAAATTCTAAAGGGAATTCTTTGAATAGAAGGAAAAGCACAAATAACATCATGAAACCATTAAAAGGTTGTGTAAATCTCACTGGTAATAGTAAATAATCATTGTTAGATTCTGCAATGTGATAGTGTATGCACATTAACTTTTTTAGTTTAAAGGTTTAAAAATATAAAAAAAGAACCATATCTACATTAATCATCAACTGAAAATCTTCTGCTATCTACACAGACCTAAATATTTAGAATAACCACTATTATTGGTATCTAAAGTCATATTCCTTTTGTGGGCATCCAGGTAACCAGCATGGCTGGCTATGTACAACATGACATCCACAAAAAGCTACTGGTTCCCCACCACAACCTGGGCGGGCAACCAAGATCACACAAGGAGATGAACCAATAAACACCAAAGTAAGGTTAGATCTAGACAAGTTTAAAAACTAATCCTTGGGGTCTCCCTAGTGGCACAAGGGGTTAAGTAGCAGCACTATGAAACCATCCACAGCCATGGCACAGCAGAAGTTCAATCCCCATTGAGGGAGGTAACCCACATGGTGCAGCAGACCTCTCCTGTCTCACCCACTGCTCCTCTCAGCAGTGTATTTCAGTCAATCTGGCTGTTCTGTTCCCCACTCTGTCTCTGGTGAATCTGCTCACCCCCACACCTCTGGCCTGTACCCCAGTTCTTGTGTGCATAAATAAATCTTAAAACCCTTGAAAATTGACTATAGAACTGAGGCCTCCTGAGGTGTGGGGAAGAGGTTAAGAACAGAGTAAAGGAAGCACAATGGACTATAGTAGTGGCTTATGGGTAATTTAGTGAGGGGAATACTATGGTGGTGATATCTGATAGGAGGGACCCTTATGTTACCTCAATTTAAAAAGTAAAAAAAAAAAAATACAAAAAAAAAAAACAACACTTGAGATCCTACCACACACATGCCAAGCATTTTTTAAACCTTGAGACTAATGAATAAAACCAGAACTTATATTAGAACATAAAAATGCTATAGGAACGACAAGGGTACAAATAAATTACAAGATCTAACATGCCCTCTCCATCCCCAATCAACTAGGTTCCTTTATAAACACTAGGGTACCTTAATTTTGCCACCGTGCGTCAGTGTGCAGGTATTCACATGGTCATTTCTTTTGCTCTCACTACACTATAAACAAGGATATGATATCTACTACATGTACCCTACTATATCTAGTACCTAGCAAGGTGCCTAGAGCACAGTAGACAACCAAATATTAAGTGAGTAAATGGATGTGGACTTAACCAATAGATTTAAAGGCAATGTTCATTGTGAGTGGTACACCTATAGCTAGGGACAAAAATAAAGTTTTTCTTATCTGCCACAGAAAATGAAACCATGAACCCCAAGAGGGGAGATTTCTAAAAACTCACAGTCCAGATCTATTAGGATGATTACTGCTTCTTTTTGTTACATCTCTAATTATAAAAAATATTCAATTTCTTTGATTAACTTATCTTTAGAAAAGGTATAAAACAGAATCCAAATTCACATGCTGAATAGGCGTTTTGTTTTTTAAACACCCATTGGAATCAAGAGAACTTATTTCAGAAAAGGGCTTTGTGTCTGAGGTTTATACCAAAAGGAAAATCAAATAATTCCCTAATGCAGCTGCACAGAAAGGTGATGGCTCTGGTCTAATTAGAGCACACAGTCTTTTTTTTACAATCATTTCAAGGGTATTTTCAACTACTCTTCACATTTCTGAAACTCCAAGCTCTGGTTTTAACATCATTTAATGAGCATGTAATGGTCAAGAGAACATTTTGAACATTTTGAATTTCAAAAACTGGGAGACTAGAGACCACTAGGCTTTGTTTCCTCTTCTTTAACATCCACTGGAAAAAGCAGCTAGGGTTCTAATTCCAGATTTTCCAGCAAGCAAATTTTTTTTTTGTTGTTTCAAAAATACTGCAAATAACATAACTAAACCGGTACCCACACTTGACAGCCCATGCATTAAATGCCCATTCCATACAGTGCATAAATTTATACAGGCATAACACCTGAGATCTTGACAGAGACCCTAAAACTTGTAGCTTCAAGGACAATCATGACTTGCTAAGTTAGTCAGGTGTATTATCACTTGAACTACTACCTTTATTTATAGGTTCAACTTAATTTCTTTAGAATCAAAGTAGAAAATCTGTAGAGAAATGAAAGAAAATTCAATGTGAAGAATTCACAAGAGTACCAGAAACTCAAAATATTAAACAATGTGTACCTCAATAGAGTTCTTGAAGGTATCTGAAAAGTTAACATTCAAAGACATCCAGGCTAAATGTATTCAATCACAGATGTAACATTTAACTGGACATCATAAAACATCAGGAGAGTATAGCAGTGCTTCAATAAACTAAAACGTCAAATTGCCATATGACCCACTTCTGGGTGTATACCAAAATTACTGAAAGCAGGGACTCAAACAGGTATTTGCACACCCATGTTCATAGCAGAATTCCCTAATAATCACAAAGTAGAATCAGCCCAAGTGTCCATTCACGAAAAAATATACCTACGCTATGAAAAAATGTTCAACATCACTTATAATCAGGGAAATGCAAATCAAAGCCATTATGAAACACCACCTATATCAGTGAGAATAGCACATACTAAAAAAAACAGACAACACATGATGGCAAGGATATGAAGAAAAAGGAACTCTCCTACACTGCTGGTGGGAATGCAAACTGGCCCAGCCACTTTTTAAAGCAGTGTGAAGGTTACTCAAACTACAAAGAAATGGAGCTACCATATGACCCAACAATTCCATTCCTAGAAATCTACTCAAAGAACACAAAAATATTAATTCTAAAGGATAACTGCACTCCTATGTTTACTACAACACTATTTACAATAGGTAAAATGTGGAAACAACCCAAATGCCCAAAAATAGATGACTAGATCAAGAAGATGTGTTATATATACACAATGGAATACTATTCAGCAATAAAAAAGATAAATTCATACCATTCATATTTTTGAGGAATCTAGGGGAACCAAATAAGGGATCAGGAAAAAATATAAAATCAGCAGGCAACTATAAATCAGAGGCATTCTGTAAGGGAGGGGGAAATAGAGGGATCAAAATAGGGGTGGAGGGCCTCCCTGGTGGCGCAGTGGGTTAAGCAACACACTGAAGCAAACCACAGCCACTGCAGCACAAGTTCGATCCCTGCTGCAGGCCAGGGAGGGGACCCACATGGTGCAGCAGACCTCTCCTGCTGTGCCCGCTGCTCCCCTCAGCAGTGTACTTCCGTTGATCTGCCTGTTCTGCTCCCTGCTCTCTGTGGTGAATCCTCTCACCTCCCTGGACTCTGGCCTGTACCCCAGCGCTTGTATGCATAAATAAATAAATCTTTAAAAAAAAAAAAACAAAATAGGGGTGGAAAGAGCACAAGGGATTATGATGATGGTTCATTGATGAACCAGGTGAATTTATGGTGTGAATTTTACAGGGACTACACCTAAAAGAAAACATTATATAAAAACGAACAATGATGTAGTATATATAAATACTAAAAGAAAACATACCTATATATGCATACCTACAATGAATTAGGCCTTAAAAGGGATGAAATTCTGATTCATGAATGAACCCTGAACACTATACTAAGTGAAATAAGTCAGGAACAAAAGGACAAATACTGTATTATTTCACTGGCATGAGGTACCAAGAGTAGACAATTCCATGGAGCCAAAAGGGTGGTTATCAGAGGCTGAGAGTAGGGGGCAATGGGGCATTACTGTTAAATGGGTACAGTTTCACTTTGATATTAAAAAGTTCTAGAAATGGATGGTGGTGATAGCCACACACTGAGAATGTACTTAACATCAGTGAATAGTTCACTTTAAAATGCTTATAGAGGGCCTCCCTGGTGGCACAAGAGATTAAGTGTCAGCACAATGACACCATCAGCAGCTTCTGTAGCACGAGTTCAATCCCCGGCCAGGGAGGTGACCCACATGGCGCAGCAGACCTCTCCTACCTTGCCCTCTGCTCCCCTCAGCAGTGTATTTCAGTAGATTCGCCTGTTCTTCTCCCCACTCTGTCTCTGGTGAATTATCTCACCTACACCCACACATCTGCCCTATACCCTAGTCTTAGATACATATGAAATCCTTACAGAAGTAAATTTTGTTATGTATGCTTTACCACAATAAAATATCAAAAATAAGACAGGAAGCATCTGAAAGTTTTCACAGGTCCTACAGTTCCCAAATAGCTTTTAAACCAGTAAAGCCAAAAGGCGTCTAAGTTATTAAACTGTATTTTTTTAATCTCAAATACATACTTAGATGTGGTAGTATATCAAAATGTTTGAAATAGGTGAAGCACTATATACTAAGATTTTGAATAGTGAAAATAATTAAAAATTTTATGAACGAAAACATATTTTATAAAGGTTGTAAAAAGAATGCTAGTGTGCTTAGCACTACATTTCAGAGTAGCTAGCTGCTCAATGGTATGTGTCTTTTCCTGGGGATAGTAAGAAAATAAATTTTTGCTTTCAATCACATTAGCTCTTAGCAAGTGATCAGGTAACTTCTGATGTAATTGTAATAGGTTGGTCCCCAGAAAAAGGGGAAGTTCCAAGATCCCAGTTCCGCCCTAAGTAGGGTGGAGCTAAGCAGGGATAAGAAGATTCTGGAGAGAGGAAATTAAGAAACACAGAAGGAAGGGAGGAAAAAGGAAGCAGGATGGAGAGCAGCAAGGAGACATGGAGAAGCCACGTGGAGCAGAGGGACATGTGAAGAAACTGTGCTTGCTTCTTGGTCTTAAACTAGTTAAAAGAAATGTGAGTAAAAAACCCGTGGGGAACTTAATAATGGCAGCTTTTATCTTAATTTTAATTTTGCTCTTTCCCTCCCAAATTTGTCTAACTCTTTCTAACCCTTTTCTATGGGTTTCCACTGAAAGGTCCTTTAAACTTGTAGCAGGCTTTTAGACCTTGCTTTGGGCCAATCCTATTTAACTGAACTTTTACCCTCAAAAAAATGGGTAACTTTAGATGCTTAACTTAGTAACTATATTATTTGTCTTTTCTGTATTGTTCCCTAATTAAAGTGCCTTTCCATTAAAAGCCTTATATGTTTGTCTTGATGCAGCGGTTGACAAAACCCATTTAAGGAGAGCAGGTTTGGAAATTCTGGGGTGCCCCTCTCCTGCCCTGTAAGATAACCACATATCTATGTGTACATTTGCATGGATGTACATAGATATTTAAAGCAAGATACATGAAATAATTATATGTATTTTGTTTTAAAAGTCAACATTAGTAGATAGATTCATATCTTAACACTTAGACTTTAAAGGTTAAGAAGCTGAAAAACACAAAATTTATCAAATGTGTGACAATAAGTCACCACTAGAATCTAAAACTTAATCAAGGAGTAAAATAACATTTACCCTACATTTTATAAAACTCAACTCAGCCTCTAAAAGTTAAAGGCCACAGACCCTAATTAAAGTATAAACACTGAAGTTAAAATTAATTATGGCTTCACCTCATTTTAAAAACTTTATTTACAAACTGAAATGAGAAATCCAAAATATGGCAATTGAAGGAAAGTTACAGTAAATTATAAAATTTGTTTTGGGAGTACTTGTCTCTTAAAAGTATAAAAAATTTTAAAAATCACTTAATTTTTTAATTTAGGGAAACTTTTAAACATCCTCAATAGAGTTTTGTGCCCTAATCAACATTATGGTTTCTTTTGGAGAAGAAACAGAGAACTGGCTTTAACTGTAAAGTCAAACTACAGTTTGTAAACCTCTAAGAATCAGTGTAAAATATTATAGATCAAATTATTATTCACTTTACATTTGACATTATTAATTATATAGCCACAATGATATGGATGCCAAACAGACACTAACAATCCCAATCACTGGTTATCAGTTCTCTTCATTAAATTGAAACTTTCAATGTTTATCAAAATTGTAGAAAAATAAGCTTCATGGCCTTGTTTTTTTTTAAACTAGTTAACCTTAGATTGCCATATAGTTCATCTATTTCAACCACAAAGAATTAACCCTAAATGCACTCCGGATTTGAATTTAAACTTGACTGATCCTAAAACTATTAACTACTATTCAAAACAAGTAGTGTTTGGGGTATAGAAAGCAAAGGACAGAGAAGTCCACAAATCAGATAAACCCAGTTTTAAAGAGTAATACTATTATCTTTTACAACAAAATCCTTAAATTTTGGACAAAGTATATTCAAATATTTTCCATTTTGATTCCATGTTTGAAAATTCTTCCAAATTTAATGAAACTCATATAACAATACAAGTTATCAACCATATAGTCAGTGTGCTTAGCACTGCACTCAGAGTATCTAGCTGCTCCATAGTAAAAACACATGGTTACTCTCCATTGTTACATGATAGAGAATGTATGGTTAAATACTTTCATTTAGTAATTTCCTAGTTGCCTGCTGATGGATATAAGAAGAGTGATGGAGTAAATCCTGTTACTAAAAAGCATTAAAACAATTTCTTATACTTGACCACATATTTATGAGAGTAAGGAAAAATCCCACATTTCTAGGGATCAAAAACATCCTCTAAGATACTTATATATTGTACAGAGTGCAAGAGAGTAAATTTTGACACTTCATTAATGCATTCTGGCAAGATTGGGACAACCTGGTACCTATACTGCTATCCTCTTTCTGGGAGCTGGAAAGAATTTACTAGTCATCAAAAGTGCTGATTAACGTCAGGCTTCAGAGAACAGGTTCAGGAAGGTTCTCAATCACTTCAGATTTCTCACATGCACTTGCTATCTTATGTATCAAGCTGATTTGTATTTTTTACTACTTTTCTCAGAAAATACTTAAAATGCATAAAAGGTCAACTTTTAGTAGTGTTAAAAAGGTAAGGCACTGTACAACAGTTTCAACTTTAAAATACTGTGTATCTGAGTAAAATAATTTTATTTAATAAACATCGTATCATGCCACCTCCCAAAAGAAGCTGGCTGTATTCTTTCTTCTGCCTTATTGGGTCTAACAAGTTATCACAGCCCTTTTAGGGGAAGAATAGAGGATCAGTGTTTTTGTAGATAGAACATCCAGATGCTCTGAATGACAGGTGTGCCAGCTATTCAAATACCTGCAAGACTACGTGGCCTCCAGCAACAATTAGCCACCCATCCAAGACAAAGACAAGAGATAATTTAGTAAGTGCCATCTGATCAAACACTACACTGATAAACAACAACCACTTCAGATAAATCTACTTTATCTTGCAGAAGTCAACTTCTATTTTTGTGTAATCAATTGCTCAGTACTTCAGATGCATTACTCTGCATGGGGGGGAGGGGAGAAAAAGTTAAAATTTAAAAGGGAATATTGCTGACAATTTCCTCCCTCTGTACCCCCTTATAGATTGGAGATAGCCCCTCGTTTAGAAGAAGTAAATGAAAAGACAGTGTATTCTGTTACTGTTCTGCAATACATAAATCTCTGAAAATACCAGTTGTGGGATTTAGAATGTTTACTTACCACACTGAGTACAGAAATTCATTGTATCAAGATGTAGTGGGGCAACTAGCCAGGGCAGGCCATCAGGCAGTACTCCCCCAATAGGGGAGACCCTAGGGACAACCAAGGCCCCCAAGCCTTGCTAATCTTTTCACTTTCTCTGTGCTCTCTCACCTTCTGGCCTCTTCTTTAATCACAGCTTGCCCTCTTGTAGCCTTTCTATGTGACCCCGCCTAAGTGATCCCGCCCTTATAGCGCTGGCCTTTGGGCTCAGGTGTGGCCACTTACATGCTCCAGGTGTCCAGTGAGACAAGCGAGCCGGCGCTAATGCCCAAGCTCCCAAGCACCTTCTGCATCAACACCATCAAGGCCACAGGTGATAGCCACAGAGGCTAGTGCCTGGTAAATCCATGTACTCTACACAAGGTTAGCACTCAATCACTACCAGCCCTCAAAGCAGATCAACAAATTGTTTTCCAAAGGAGGTGAGGATATTCAGAACTCTATCCAAAATGCATCAACTGCAATGCAAAAAGTTTTCACTGATTTTAAAGCTGACTTCATTGTATTTTCAACTATCCACAAATACCTTATCTATCTTAAACTCAAGTAGCCTTGTTAAAGATAACTTCACAATACCTTAATGCCGACATGACAAATGAAAATTATCAACTAAATCAGGATAACCCTTTTCAACGCCTGCCAATCAGTAGGGCCACCCGGTAAGTGAGATGTTTCTATTTTGCAGTTGCAATCTTTCATACTGTTTCTGGATCCCTTTGATAGTCTTTCATGCTTGTCGAATTGACCACGCGGTACTTGAAGAGGATGATCACATGAACAGCTCGTGACTTATTGTGAAGCAAACCCTCATGGGTAACAAACTAAAAGTTAACGATGCTTAACATCAAAGTGCCAACAAAAGTACATAGCTGATGACCTGGTGGGAAATGCAAGTGTCACCAGCACCACCATGTCTTAGCATCACGAGTGTAAGTGCTGAACAAATGCCAGTATCTTGCGACTTTTAATAACTAACTTCCTTGCAGCACAGGAGCAAGCAACCAGCGTGCCGCCAGGAAGCCGTGCTCTGACTTGGAGCCCAGCATCACCCCGCCACGACCCCGGTCACCCAGGGGTGCGAGAGACCCGCGCGCAGTCTCTCTGATCACGACCTCCACCACCACCAGAAGCGGATGGACCTCCCCACAAACCCACCCGCCTCGAGCATCAGGTAGGGGGGGAAACGCGCTCGCCAGGGACCAGCCTGGACTCCAGAAGGGTACGGCCGCGAGAAACTGACCTACGCGGCTACCCGGCTCCCAGAGCTCCCGGGCAGGGGCCACGACCACAGGCTTCCGTCTGCCCGCCCCACGGAGATGAATGGCCGGCACCGACACGCGCTCGCACTTCCCGAGGACTGGGAGAGGAACCGCCCAGAGTCTCTGGGGTCCTGGCGCCGGGAAGAGAGCGAAGCAGACGGGAGCTGCTCCTGGAGGTGGCACCGCCCCTCGGCGCTGCCAGGCCCCCCCAGCGCGCGCGCGCGCGCCTGAATTATTTGCGCCAGGCCCTTGTTCCACGTGACCTGCGCGCGCTTCACGCCCCCGGCCCCGCCCCCAGTTCGCCACGCCCCCGCGCCGACCCCTCTTGCTCCAGTTCCGCATGGACCACAGATGATCTTTCCGGGCTTTGCCAACGGCTACGGGGAGGGGCCAGGCCTCAGCGTCCCACCCCTCCTCAGCCCCCCACCGCGCCCTCCCTACCGCATCCGGACCGATTGCTGGGTGGACATTACCCAGAGGCTGATGGTGGCGGAAGAGGAGCCCCTGGAACAATACTGTGTTAATGCTCTAGCAATTTGTTATTAAACAAATACATCACCCAGCTGCTCAGGTCTTTGCTTTGCTTTGGTTGCCACTTGACACACAGAGGAACTTAATTGGCAGTGTTAAGTAACTACACCCTTTTTTCATTCCCAAAGAGAGGATAGCCTAAAAATGTCTTACAGGTGTAGTGGTTATGCGATATATATATTATAATACTTACAGGGATGTAGGGTAAAGGTTAATCAGGACTTTCCGCCCTCCTACCACTGATGATGGAAACCTGTGCACATGCCTGAGTGGGCATGGGCAAGTAGATGCACCTGGGCTGACGCACCAGGTGTATAAAGCTAGCGGCCCGGAGATGCTGGTGTGGTGTGGTGGTGTGGAGCCGTGGAGTGTGAGGGATACCGTGACGGCAGCGAAGAAACTGCTTGAACCGATGATGAACCTCCTACCCAGTCTGGGATGGTTGCAAGACAAGGGATTTCTAGATATTATATATTATATAATCTTTACAGGGATAAAGATTTACAAAATGTCCTTCCTTTCCTGTAGCCATCAAATAATTCTTAAATAGGGCACTTCAGACTCGATGCCCGACAGGTCTAGCCAGGAGTTAACAGTCTATAATGTGAAAGTTCAAATTTCAAAAAAAAGAGCACATCGGCCCACCATGCTGACATATTAAAGCTCTACTTGATTGTTAAAAAAAAAAAAAAGCACATAACTAAGACGATAGAAATTATGAACATATGAAAAAGTTTCCACTTAAATTTTCCAATGTATTTAATGAACATGTTTTTTGAAATGCAAAATTAATAACTATCATTTTTAAGGAACTGTATTTTTTCAGTCCACTCAAGTAACATGTATCAACAACCTATAATGGAATAGCCTGATCATTTCCTTACATATGATTTATTGCCTGGCAGAATTTCTCTGGAGAACACAAACAACTTGCTTGTATAATCCACAATAACATCAACTTTTATTTATTTTAAAAAAGACATATTACTTCAACTGCTAAATTTGTGGTAACTAAAGCAGTCACAGTTAGTTGCCTGACAAAGAAGAAACCTCAGGGCTTATTTTCTAAGAATATTAAATTATCTTCACAGGGACATTAAAAATTGACTGTTGAACTATTCCAAGTGATTCCATGAAAGGCTTCATTCTCACCATGACTACTCAATTGTCTTAAATTCACTACTCTTATTATTTCAATTCACTTTACTCTTCTCGAATTTGTAAATGAATATTTCATAGCCAATGAGGATGAAAGTAATAGGAGGTAACTAACATAGTCACCAACAAGTGAAGCTCCTGTCAGAAGATTACCAATTGTACTGTGTTCTTACAAGAGTCTCTGAAATTTACATACATAATCTTCTGGAAAATATATCTGTAGTGGCAGGAAGGCAGCACAGAGCAAGTTCTTCATGATCCGTGTGGGGGGTATGGGGGGTAGGGGGGTTAAAGAAAGGAGTCTCAGAGCCCTTAGTGGCTTTTCTGCTTTTTATTTGTCAGAGGCGACCAGGTACATGGCAGGCATGGGTGACAGGGGGCCGGGGGGCTAGGAGGCTGGCAGGCCTCCCAGCCCCCAGCACATCTCACCCTCTCAGCCACTTTGCTGGTCTATTTCTATTGCTGTTCTTTCCTACCGGTGTCCTCATGACGCCACCCTTATATGCCCATGTCTGATTCCAGGTGCGCCCACTTGTGTATGCCCATCTAGGCATGCGCACAGCACTGCAAGTGTCCATCATTATACCAGTGGCGGGAGGGTGGAAAGACCTGATTTCTCTGACCCTACAATATCTTAGGCATGTTTATTACCAACTAGAACAAACAAAAACACGAGGGTGTAATAATCTTATTTTAGAATGCTGCAGTCCAAAGGAATTTTCTGCAATGATAAAAATATTCTGATCCTATCTTATCCAATAGAGCAGCCACTAACCACACATGCACACAGAGCATTTGAAATGTGGCCAATTTGATTAAAAGTTTGCATTTTATTTCATTTTAATTTAAATAGCCACATGTTGCTAGCAGTTACCATATGAACAGTGCAGTCCTAGAACAGAGCAATCACTATATTATCCCTGTGTGTATCATACTCTATTTTGAGGAACATTTAGCTGAAATTGAACCTCTAGAATCTCTATCTTCGCCATACTCTTTTCTGAGCTATGAGCAGGTAAATATTTTAACTTTGCAGACACAGCATGTTCAAGTAACTATGCCATCTTTATTAATAATGTATGTAAGTAGGAATAGAAATGAAAACTCTGGATGAAAGGAAAAGGAATTTGGGAGTAGCTATCCCTTCACCCTTCATTTGCATTCTTGCCTGATCTGAACATAAAGCTAATGAGGTAGTTTTATGCCTCTGCCAGCAGCTGCCAGCCGTGAGCTTCATCAGAATTGTCCATTGCCTAATGCAGACTGAGTCTACGCAGGACTCGTGTGTTTCAGGAAACTTAGAGTTCACAGCTTTATACTACTATAGTCTTCTTAGTTCCCAATGATCCCCAGCAGATTATAGAACCTGATATTTGTGTCTCTGCAATTTTGTCTTAAGCCTGAAACCCCCCAGAATGCATGTTACATGTTTTAAAAACACTCCCCTGATGCCAGTGTAACTTTGAAGTGCTTGCAGGAACCACTAGAGACTTGTTAAGTATTATTAAAAGGAGGATTTTATGGACTGAGACTTTGGGGAGGGCTTTGGGTAATTATTGCCTGGAACGCTGAAAAGTAGGTCAGGTGTCATCAGGCAAATGCAGATAAATTGTCGAGTTGGGGGAAATTAACCACCTATACACCTACATATTAAGCACTTTGTAGTTATTAACTCCAGATCATCAAAGACTATGAGGTCACTGAGATTTTCTTTTTCTTAAAAAAAAAAAATCTGACTCAATTTTTTTGGTCATTTGTGCCATTGTAGCCAGTTTATTTAATAACTGAAATAAGCAAGTTTTTGTATTTCTAGGTTCTAAATTATTTTTATCCAGACAATTCTGTGTCTGTCCTCATTTCTTAGAGGTGTGACACATAGAATTCTAAGCAACTGCTTGCACCAATGATTGGTTTTGGTGGGTCCCCACACAGAAGGTTAAAAAGGACCCCTCTACATTGTAAGTAAAAATCCCCTATTTGCTGGGGATTCTTCATTATAAGCAACAATCACTGACAATGATTAACTTTAGCATATAGGGGATGTATTGCATAGCATCAACAAAACACTTGAAAATTCTGCCCTGGAAGGTATGGGTAGAAGGAGCTCATCTGCAGTTTTTCCAAGGTGCTACACTGGGAAAGAATAAATCCCAATAATTTATGTTACCTGATGTCATTCTACAGAAGAGGAGAGAGAGTGAGAGTGGCTTAAAGGGTAAAGCACCTTGGTTTATAATCCCACCAGACTACCTTCTGGAGGAGAGGTAGTTACACACAATCCTGGTGTGATGCTTACCCCAAAAAGGGGCAAGGGACAATGGCAACACAATCACAAAAATGCCTGTTACAATCTCTAGAGGGCTCTGAGTTTCTGAGCAACCTAAAATTCTTGGCTCAGCGGAGGGCACGGGGGTGGGACCTAATGAAAGGGCCCCTCTCTATCAGGCTTACCCGAGGCCTTGTCACCCACTCTGCCCAAGAGAAAACCTGCTGGATGCCATAAAGCCACCTAGATCTACTCTAAGCCAATTTGGCTGTGAATCATACAAAGTACATTCTTTAACTAGGGTAGATGGAGAAAGGTATGTGAAGGAAGTGAAGGCAGAGGGAAAAGAGAAACTGTGAGACCTGCAAATAAACAAAAAAAGAAGCAGGAAAGGTAGCACAGAGCAAGTTCGGGATGGTTCTAGCAGATGGGGATAAGGAAGGAGTCTTGGAGCCCTCGGTGGCTTTTTGTGCTTTTATTACAGAGGTGGCCAGATACCGGGGTAGGTGGCCAGGTACATGGCAGGCACGGGTGCTGGTAGGCTTCCCAGTCCCCTGCACATCTCACCCCGCTGCTTTGCTGCTGGTGTCCTGTTCCTCCCGCTGCTGCTGTTGCTCTCACTGCTGCTCCTTCGTTTTGCTGATCGCGTTGGTCAGCACTCTTGCTGCTTGTTTGTTGGTGGTACTGTTGGTTCTGGTGTCCTGGCATCCTCATGACGCCGCCCATTTATGCTCGTGTCAAACTCAGATGCGCCCACTTGCACATGCCCACCCTGGAATGCTCGCAGCACCGCAGGTGTCCATCATCACAGTGGTGGGAGGGTGGAAAGACCTGGTTTCTCTAACCCTACAAGTAGAAGTCAAGGAAGAAGAGGATGCAAGCGATCCCAGAGTGAAGATGAGAGAAGGGGGAAAGGGTGAGTGTCCATCCGGGACTGCAGCCTCATCTTCACAACCTTTCAGAGTACAGATGTTTCTGCTTTCTTCTCTCCATATTGCACTGAATTTCTACTCTTTACCTGATAGAAACTGTGTGTTTCTCTCTTCCTTGAACCCAGAAATAGCTACCCCCTACTTCCTGCTGCCCTTTCTCATTCTTAATCTTCAACAATCCACCCAGTCAATGTTGTCTTTTCAATAACCACCTCTTCCTTAAGAGTCTTTACTGTTCTTAAAAGTGCAAATACAAAATAAAGCTGGGACCTCTATCTTGGTTACACAGAACCCTTCAGTCATTATCAACTCCCCTAAAAGGCCTCCATCATTCCCCTGCTGAGTTTTCTGTCCACAGATGTATCAAGAAGATTCAGACCTCCCCTTAAATAGAAGCAAGATAACTGTCACCTCGGAAAATTCAGTTAAGATATCCTAATACACACCCTGATCTGAGGCCTAAGGAGATGGTCCCTCTAACACATGAGCCCACCTTCTCCCAGAAATATCAATTTTCTGAATAAACCCAGGATTCCTAATCCCAACCCTTGTCTCTCATATTTGGTTGATTGGTGGGCTGCTGAAATCTTGGGGCCCAGCAACATGCTGAACCTTCAAAAATACCTCTTTTCTAGGCCTCCCTTATGGTGCAAGGGTTAAGTCACAGTTCTATGAAGACGTCCACAGCCAGTGCAGCACGAGTTCGATTCCCAGCCAGGGAGCAGACCCACATGGCACAGCAAACCTCTCTCTCACCCGCTGCTCCCCTCAGCAGTGTATCTCAGTTGATCTGCCTGTTCTGCTCCCCACTGTCTCTGGTGAATCCCCCCACCCCCCACACCTCTTGCCTGTACCCCAGTTCTTGTATGCATAAATAATCTTTTTTAAAAAAACTCTTTTCCAGATACTTGCTACATTTTAGCATCTATTCCTGAGTAACCCTCAACAACCAAGACAGCAAGAGCATCTAGTGGACCTGTCTTTGGGCCTGAATTGGTAGTGTGGGTCAAATCAGACTCTTGGATCTTAGATTTGAAAGAGTCATCAAAAATCCCCTAGTCCAACCTGAACCCTAAAGTGAGATTGTCCTCAACCACATTCTGAAGAAATACTTCCCCAGCCTTAGACTGGAAACTGCCTAGACTAAAGATCACTGCCCTACAGTGCAGCCCTAAACCACTTACCCCCTGTAGGGGCAGGAAGGCACAGGGCAGGGTCTTTATGACCCAGGCAGATGAGTAAAGATGGAGTCCTGGAGCCCTCAGTGACTTTTTCATGCTTTTATTGATCTTTCTGCATCAGAGGCGACCAGGTGCACAGCAAGTGGTGGTGGTGGGGAGGTGCAGAAGGCTGGCAGGCTCCTAGCCCCCAGAGAGCCCCCACTCTCTCTGGGTTCTCTAGCCTCTGCTGCTTCTACTTCTGCTGCTGGTGTTCCCATGACGCCACCCTCAACTACCCAGTGCCTCAGCCCAGGTGTGCCCACCTGCGCATGCCCACACCCTACTTCAGGTACTGCCATCAGGCATGTGTGCAGGACCGCAGGTGTCTGTCATTGACACTAATGGTGGAGGGTGGAAAAACCTGGTAATTTCCAATTACCCTGCACCCCCTAACATTATTGCCCTAAGAAGTACCTCTTATGGAGACAAATGCTGGTGCCACACACCTCTCAGCTGGTGGTTCTCAGTATAAAACTGAACAGAATACGTTTAATTCCCCTTTAACAAGGGGAAATTTATACTCTAAAAATTTACTACTCTAAAAATTTATAAATGATGAGTCACTTCACTTGTTGCTCAGAAAGTGTGGTGCCAGCGAGGGCACAGAACAAGTTCTCAATGATTCCGAGCAGACAGGTCAAGGAAGGAGAAATCCTGGAGCCCTCAGTGGCGTTTTTGGTTTTTATTGCATCATTATCTCGGAGGCGACCAGGTGCAGAGAAGGCAGGGGTGTAGGGTGGGGGGGGCCAGGAGGCTGGGGGGCCTCCTAGCCCCTGGCAAATCTTCACTTTTTGGGCTCTCCAGCCTCTCCTCTCTGCTTCTACTGCTGCTGCTGCTTCTCTTGTTCTCCGCTGCTCTGCTGCTCTCATTCTGCTGGCATCCTCGTGACGCTGCCTGTATACGCCTGTGTCCAAACCCAGATGTGCCCACTTGCGCATGCCCACTTAGGCATGCGTGCAGCACCGCAGGTGTCCAGCATCACACCAGTGGTGGGAGGGCAGAAAAGCCTGATAACTTTTCTCTGACCCTACAGAAAGCCAAAAACCAAACCACAAGGAAATTCTGCAAAGGAATTATTACTTGGGTCATGGGAGCACAGTGGAGCTACTCTCTTCAAACCACTATTTGGAGTGATATATAAAGGGAAGGGAGGCATGTGCTTAAAGTGCCCCTCCCCTCAGCTTCAACTTTACAGTCAGATTTCTGGGGTTTGTTTTGGTTTGGTATAGGGTAAATGGAAAAGTAATCAGGTTTTTCTGCCCTCCTGCCATTGGTGTCGATGATAGACACCTCTGGTCCCATACCATGCCTCATGGCAGGCACCCCCCTGTAGCGGCAGGATGGGGGTGGCACTGGAGCAGGGTTCGGGATGGTTCTGGGCAGATGGGTCAAGGAAGGAGAGTCTTGGAGCCCTCGGTGGCTTTTCATGCTTTATTTAGTAGA
Organism: Galemys pyrenaicus; assembly: GCA_019455555.1. Lineage (NCBI taxonomy): Eukaryota > Metazoa > Chordata > Mammalia > Eulipotyphla > Talpidae > Galemys > Galemys pyrenaicus. The sequence goes on along the minus strand of JAGFMF010011668.1, from coordinate 17,646,187 downwards.
GGTGGCCAGGTACATGGCAGGCAGGGGTGCCGGGGGGCGGGAGGCTGGCAGGCCTCCAAGCCCCCAGCACATCTCACCCTCTCGGCTGCTTCTTCTCTCTCTGCTGCTGCTCTCATCAGTTCTGTCTGTTGGTCCTCGCAGTTCTGGCGTCCTCATGACGCCGCCCATTTAAGCCCGGTGTCCAACACAGGTGCGCCCACTTGCGCATGCCCACCCTGGAATGCTCGCAGCACTGCAGGTGTCCATCATCACAGTGGTGGGCGGGTGGAAATACCTGATCAACCTTTACCCTACACTTGGAATCATTGGGAACTTGCTCCCATGCCTTCCTGGCGATTCATTTGGTTTTGTCTGTTCCTTTGTTTTGTTTTCATGTATTTCCACACAAGTGGAATTGTTGACTAGTATTCATCTTTCTCCTTCTGACTTACTTCACTTAACATATCCCCCTGCCCCTCCCCACTTCTTTGTTTATTAACTGCCACATTGCCACCCCTAAATGGGCTCTATGAGGCACAGGTGTAATCCATCACCTTGGAAAACGAGGATGCAGTCCAAGAATTCTGCATCATGAACATTTGTTTATCTCCCACCTAAAACTATCCTGTTTTAAAGAACGGTGCTGGGAGCAGGGGTAACCAGCAACCCTGTTACATTCGTTTATTCTAAGCTAAAGAGAACTCTTAGTAAGTCTTAATATAATAAAAACTTTGCTAAACCTATATATGGCCTTTTGTTCCAACCTTATTATCTCTGACCTCTCCACTGCCCTCTGGTGTTCGCTAATTTTTCTTCTCAACTAAGAATCCAAGCGAAAACAAGACATTAGAGAAAGGTAGGAGCACAACAGAAAAAGTGATAACTTTACAATCTAGTTTGGGGAAAGCATAAAATGAAAACTAACCAAAAAAGGTAAGCCAAAATAACACTGGAAATGATAAGTAAAAGATTAGGGAAGCCTAGAGGAGTGAGGACTAGAATGGAGTGGACATTTAGAAGTGGTGGCTTTTACACTCAGACTCAACTTTAGATATAAAATACCAAGAAATATGACATGAGGACCTTCAACATAGCAGATTTGAGAGATGTCACAAAAAAACTGAAACTGTAGGAAAGTATTTGGGAAAAATGATAGGGCTAGCAACAGATTTATGAATCACCCTCAAATATCCATGATATTGTATAGAATTACCACTGGGAAGATGATTGGAATAATCTTGGAATCTTGCGGTAATGACATGTAATGATTTACTAGAGCAGAGACTATATCATTCATCACTATTAACTCATTTACTCAGTGCTACATACTGAAATATAGAAGTAGGCAATTTCTATGCCAGATATCAGCAGTGGGGAGCATTTTACATGTACCTCTTGAATGACAATGAATCAGAAAAAGAATAATTCGCCATTCTCGATGGCTGCATCCACTACAGACAGATAGTTAAGTTTGTGTGATCGGTTACTGCACGGCCCTCCTGAGACTGATTGTTAGAATGGTGGTCGTCAGAATGCTCTACTGGGTACAGATGAGCCTGTGTCGCACACCCACAAGTGCATTTTACCATAATATACGGACAACAGGTACTTGTACCTCTCTAAAATAAAGTTTCAGGCAACTCCTTTCATCCCCCAAAGAACCAAATATGACAAATGATAGCTCTTCCTGGACCATCTTCAGTAGGAATAAGGCAGATTAAACACTCATAGGGGAGGATCCCTGTCCTTCCCCAGTCACAGCTGTACCTATTGTAGAAAGTCTCCTGATGAATGGTGGTGGGATGTAGCAATACTTGAACTTGCACGGCAGGATTTCACTCCAAAATTTGGAGTATGTTTTGGGAACATGGGAGGTGAAACTATGGACAGATGTGGAGTATGCCCTATGTGGTCCCAGATGTGCCCATATTCTGAGAAGTTTGGAGATGGGACAGCACTGTCCAGGTTCCAGTAACTTTCGTCCATAATGATGGAGTTGTTTGTTCCACCAACCTTAACTTTCTATGCACTGGAACTGTTACAGGGCAGGGAGGGGAGCACTTAGAACCCTTAAGCCTGCCCTCTCTGAATGGGTTCTGCCATCCGCCGCATTAAGATAAACATACAAAACCTTTAATGGAAAGGAACTTTAATACAACTAGGGTACAATAAAGAAAGNACAAAGAATATAGTTACTAAGTTAAGCATCCAAAGTTACCCATCTCCTTGAGGGTAAAAGTCCAGCCAAATAGGATTGGCCCAAAGCAAGGCCCAAAAACCTGGCATACATTTAAAGGACCTTTTAGTAGAGACCCATAGAAAAGGGTTAGAAAGAGTCAGACAAATCTGGGAGGAAAAGAGCAAAATTAAAATTAAGATGAAGGCTGCCATTGCTAACCTCCCCACGGGTCTTTCACCCACATTTGTTTCAACCAGTCCAAGACTAAAAAGCAAGCACAGTTTCTTCACATGTTTCTCTGCTCCACGTGCCTCCTCCAGGTCTCCTTGCTGTTTTTTATTTTCCTTTTTTTTTTTTTTTTTTTGCAGAAATCTTCTTATTCTTAGCTTCACCCACTTAGGGCGGAACCAGGATTTTGGGAACTTCCCCTTTTCCTGGGACCACCCTGTTACAGAACCAGGGCACTGCCACAATGCGGTGCAGCAGGAACCAGACCTCCAGTACTTCAAGCCGTTCTCCCCCTGCTGAAACAAACCCAAACAGCAAGGAAAGTACACATATGTAAACCTAACCAGTCCCACATCATCCCCAGCAACAGTGGTGTCCTAACTAAAATATTTTTTTTTTGGGTATGATTTAAGCTGTTTTGGGCTTGGCAAAAAGTTGACAGGAAAAAAAAGAGAGAAAGGAACAATTTGTAGTTTCTTGGGAAAACTTTTTCTACCAGGTGATACTATTCCAAACCCCCTTTACATGCAAGTGTAGATTTGAAATGCAGAAACTGGCGCGCTCTTGTTAATGGCGGGTGGTGGCTGCTGAGTGGGACGCAGATAACCGCTACCGGCACCGGGGAAGTCTCCCTGCTCCCCCCTCTCCGCCTGCCGCGCGTGTTCGAGCTCGCCAGTATGTCCGTGGTGCCGCCCAATCGTTCGCAGACCGGCTGGCCCCGGGGGGTCAACCAGTTCGGAA
>JAGFMF010011668.1:17567027-17641956 GCA_019455555.1 Galemys pyrenaicus | reverse complement strand
CTTTCTTTATTGTACCCTAGTTGTATTAAAGTTCCTTTCCATTAAAGGTTTTGTATGTTTATCTTAATGCGGCGGATGGCAGAACCCATTCAGAGAGGGCAGGCTTGGGGGTTCTGAGTGCTCCTCTCCCTGCCCTGTAACAAAACTACAGGAAAACAAACAAAAACTGTTAAAAAGTGTAAACCATTGACTGTGGTTCTAGTTATTTTGTTTGATTGGTTTTGTTTAAATGGCCAAGAAATAAAGATGGAGCCTGAATAAAAGTTGATCAAACAAAAAGATTCCAATATTTTTTTATGAATCAAGGAACCTGTATAAGCTTTAGTAGAAGGTACATTTCCACCATATTTTTACAAATCATAGCATTTTATACACCTCCATTACCAAATAAATTGTTCCCTTCCCACCTTGGCACTTTTGCCATTAAGTATGTTCAGGTTCCAAACTTGATCACACTTCTTTAATACAATCATCATACTTTTCCAGGGATTTTTTTTTTTTTCTGGTCTAAGGCTGGAAATGTTTTTTTCTATCTCATTAGTTTTTAAAACCAAAGTCTTATGACTTTTCATGAGTCAAAATTGTTTCAAGTGAAATCTTATAAAGGAATTCCTATTTTTAAAAAGATTACAGGAAGTCCATGCAAAAGCTGTTTTTAAAAATGCCTGTTTTACCTACAGTGCACACAATGTAAGTTAACTTGTCTCTAGTCTCATACACAGTTGCTAGCTATTTCCTTCCCTTCCTTAAAAATATTTACTTAGAATGATAATGTAAGAGATTCTATCACATAGGATTAAGTGTGATCATTTAGTCATTAATAAATGAATGGCACAGAACATGTTGGTATTTGAAGTGTGCTGTCCCCTTTCACCAGTCATAAATACATCTACATATCCCGGGATTTGTTTGTTCTCTCCCCCTCTTCATCTTGTGTATAACTTATAGTATGTGTAAGTTAAACACTTTATTTTGAATCTCCCCCTCTTCACTCAGCAGGCTGTTTTCTGCTTTGTTGGTATAGAGTAATAACAGAACATTATGACAAGTATTTGCTACCAGTTGGTAGGTGGTGCCTTCATTGCAGGATGAGAAAAATCTCAGCAAAAGCATATGTTTAGTTACCTTCTATTGGGGGAACAAAACATCATTGTAATCTGAAAACAAGATGCTACTATTAGGTGACCAACTGGAATGGCTGGAAAACAGTACTTTAGCATAATCAGATAGATGTGAATTTCCAAAAATGCAAATACAATTTATTTTATTTTTCCATAACTCTCCCTGCCCCCCTTTTCTTTTTTTGGCCTTCTCTTTTCCAGTCCTTACTATCGCTACAAATGTCTCCTACCTGAAGACCTTTCTTTTCCGTTCAGTTATGATTTGCATTGAGGTGTGTGTTGGCCTTGAGCTAATTGCAGTAGACTCATTGACCTACATTTGGCCCAGGAGCCATGTGCTTAATATGGTAAGACACAGTCTAGCTCCACCTCCTTCTAGACTGTGTAAGCTTTTACTGCCACATGAGACAGGAGCCACAAATACCCTATGACTGCCAAACTGTGACTTCTCCAGCTTCTCTCATACAGAAACATTGTCTTTCAGGTGTTCTGGGCTAGTTCATAAATGTCTCCACCAGTAGACTTTTAAACATCATTATGTGTAGCTTTCTTCCCCACCCCCAACGTTCCCATCTTCATTCATTCTTTTGCTCAGACTGTGCCTTTGCAAACATAATTTCCACTATCTTCAAATTGCCTTTTCCTTAGTTTTCAAGGGGGAAGTCATTCGCAACACACATCAGTGGTTAAATCTAAGTGATTGTGGTTTTCTCTCACTCCAAGTCTTTCAGTGACTCACACGCTGCACCATGTGTTGACTTTCCCTCTTCAGATCTGCTCAGGTCTCTGATTTCTCCCTTGTGAGCTAATCCTGCTTCACATGTTAAATCTTTGTCAGTGATCAAGAGCAGGACTCATTGTTGCCTTACTGGTCTTTGTTTTTAACTGTTCATTTGCTTTTCTTGCAAACTCAGTTACTCCTGAGTATTAATATTCTGCTCTCTGTTGAGTCATGGAAGAAGTCCCTACTCAGGGCTTTCTGCTCAGAATTCAGAATTGTTTTCAACACTGCTTTATTTTAATGGGCCAGTAGTTTCCTCTTGCTCCCAAATTTGGTATTTAATCATGAAATTAAATTAAATTAATCATTAACATATGAGATTTTTTCCCCTTATTTATATATATTTGACATCAATTGTAGTCCCCATGGAATTCTGACCACCATTTCACCAGTGCACCCTCACCTCAGCCTCTTGTGCTCTTTCTGCCTTTATCCCAGTGCCTCTCCCTCCCTGCCTCCCAAAAATGCCTCTGATTTGTCTTTGCCTTTTTGTTTTTGTTGTGTTGTAATTTTTTTTATTGTTATTGTTCTTTTTCTCGAGCCCTTTTTGGTCCCTTTATATTCCTTCTGAAAGTTAAACCATCCAACATTTTTCTTTTGCCTTCTGACTTATTTCACTGAGCACAGTCCCTTCTAGCTCCATTCATGTTTCTACAAATGACTCTAGTTTATCTTTTTTGATTGCTGAGTAGTAGTCCTTCATGTATATGTACCGCATCTTCTTGATCCAGTAATCTATTTTAGGGCATTTGGGTTGTTTCCAGGTCGTACCAATTATAAATAGTGCTGTAATATACACAGGGGTATAGGAATCAGTGCTTTGTGTCCTTTGAAGAGCTCCCTAGGAGGGGAATTGCTGGGTCATAGGGTAACTCTATTTTTAGTTGACTGAGGAACCTCCATGCAGCTTCCCATAGTGGTTGGATTAACTTGCTTTCCCACCAGCAGTGTAGTAGAGTTCCTTTTACTCCACATCCTCACCAACATTTGTTGTTGCTGTTACTTTTATATCTACCAATCTTACTGGTGTAAGGTGATAGCTCATTGTGGTTCTTTTTTTTAAAGATTTATTTATTTATGCATACAAGAGCTGGGGCACAGGCCAGAGTCCAGGGGAGCAGATCAGGCAGACTGACTGAAACACACTCCTGAGGGGAGCAGCAGGTGAGGCAGGAGAGGTCTGCTGCGCCATGTGGGTCCCCTCCCTGGCCAGAGGCAGGGATCTTTAGCTGCAGCTGTGGTTTGCTTCATAGTGCTTTGCTTAACCCACTGCGCCACCAGGGAGGCCCCTCTCACTGTGGTTTTAAATGAGATGTTTTAGAAAACCAAACTGCTCCTTATCTAACTTAGTAGCTCACAATAATTTTTCGAGTTTATGGCTTTATTAAAACGAACCTTTTTTTTACTGTTTATATCTTATTTTGGTTCTTTGTTTCTTTTAATCAAATAATTGAATGTTAGATTATAAAACCCTTTTCATATCTTCTTATTGTAAGGCCGAAAATGTGTTTCTACAGTCATCTACCCTCTTATTTTTTTGTCATTTTGCATACCACAAACTAAAGGCTGAAATGTCTTTTCTAGATTATTTTTATCAGTAGTTCTTTTGTCCACTGCTTTAAAAAAAATCTTTTGGAAGGGTTTGTACATCATTTTCAGTGTGTAATTTATAGACATCTTGTTCTCCTATTGTAATAGAAAATTGCTCCTCCTCCAGATACAGCTCACATGACTCATAAAGATGCTCTTCTTAGGATGGTGACCTTGGCCATTAAACGTAGTAGATTTGAGGCATTTTTTTTTAAAATTTAGTTTTAGAAGTTATGTTCTCATGATCCCATGCAGTTTCAAAAAAATATGCATAGCAGCTGAACCTATGACTTGTGTGTTATTAGTTCCCTTGAATTTATCATATATATTGGGAAAACAAGCAAAAAGATTTAAATGTAGAATGCCCTTTTTATTTTAAATGATTTTGAAGCTGAACACTAGTGTAATATTTACCTTCTGCTGACTTTTATTAAACTGCCGGAAGATCCTCATAACCGTTTTAATTAGTGAGCTATTTGTCGCTCTTACTGCACAAACATATTTGCATTCATAACTTCTTAGTTTTTTGTTTGTTTTAATAAAACTGGCATCTTCTATTGCAAACATATCATCATTAATGTACAGGATGGAGTAGAGGACCACACTGGGGGTATTAAGGATGGGCCTGGAAGTGGATTTTATCACTCTGACCACCTGTTTATGTTCAAACTCTATATGAATTGTTGTTCTGGACTTTCATTTGCCTTCTCAATCTATTCTATGCTCATCTCTTCCCTGCTCTATGTTCTGAGAGGATTGTCTCTAGGGATTGAACCCCCTAACGTGCTTGCCTTTCCAGTTAGGTTCAGGGAATGAGAGGTACTGGCAGGACACCGTAAAGAGGAAGAGCAACCATGCCCTTAACCCTAGTCATTTGTTAAGAATTTCTGGTAGTGGCTGCATCTTTCTAAAGCCACAGCTTCTGGTGAGCAGTTCCTCTTCCATGTGCAGCTCTTGCTGGCCTCTCATAACACCGTTCCTTCCTTCCTGGGCATATTACAGCTTCCTGCAGTTAATAGCTCCTGGCTGCTTTTGTATTTCTTGTGGTTCCCTAACATTGCCCATTCTTCTATAAACCATTCCTTCCTTACTCTCTCTTCATTTACATTTTTTGAATGTGCCACTGTCAAAACCCTGAAACACTGTTGACTAGTTCACATTAATTCCATTTCAAATACCAAACAATGCAATATTTTGGAGGTGAATAAATGCATTTATCCATAAAAAGGGATACAAGGGAACACTGTAGTCAAAATTCAATTTTGGAATCTTATCCTGAAAGCTTTAAATCCATACATTCAATAGCACAGCAGGAGAGGTCTGCCGCATTATGTGGGTCCCCTCCCTGGCCTGCAGCAGGGATTGAACTCATGCTGCAGTGGCTGCGATTTGCTTCATAGTGCATTGAGCAAACACTTTTTATGGTAGCCATTGTATGAAGGTGATTCAGTGTTTTGTGTTTTTTTCCCCCAAATCCTGGAGTTACTAAAAATCCAGAGTAAATCAGATTTTGACATTCTACATGCTCACAAGACACTTAAGTTAGAATTCAAAAAGCTTTTCATTCTAGGGTCAGCATCTCCCAGGTTAGATAATTTATCACAGGTGACCTGAAATAACTATACAATCAGGCATATGTTTTGACATTTCCTCCTTTCCTCACAAAATCTCTTCCCACCTTTAGATGAGCCCTTTATGCATCCATTCAAGTAATATTTATTATTTACCAATAGCTGGAGCTATTTGATGTTGGAGACACAGTTGAACAAGAACTCAATATGTCGTCCTCATGGAGTTTATCGATAGATATTGAGGAAGACAGACCATGCATGCATTAAAAATAACTTGTTAGATAATTTTTGGATACTGATTCATACTGTGAATATGCTAATGGGATAAAGTAGGAAAGAAAAAAATCAGCTCCATTTTGCCAGGAGCTGGACTGGCACCCCTAGCTAATCTGTGCTAGTCTCCTGTCCAACATAAAAGTTTCATGACACACCAACAGGTAATAAGGTCACTCTGTGACCAGGATGGAAAAAAATAAAAACGAATCTGCTATTGTGCTGAACACAGACAAAAACATATACACCACAAACCATCAAAATGACCAAACCATCTCCTCTCACAGCTAGTAAGTATGAGTGCTGCTTCTTTACCAATTGTATCCTTAGCTTCTCTTTGCCTCCAAGATAAAATTCATTAAGGTATCAAATCATAAATTTCTCCCATTTCCTGACAGTCCCACAATCCAGAGTATGCTCCACTTCCTTGAACACAAGTCCAGATTCTTAACAAGCCCCGTGTGAGGCTTTCTTACAGAGACTGCAGCCAGAACACCTCATTCGGTAACAAACTCTCCCGTAAGCTAACAATTAGGACTAAGCAGAAATACACTCCAGCCACCCTTTGTTTTCTCTCCCCAACCTTTAACTTGTCATTGACCTTTCACTCGCAACTAATACATTTCTCTCCAATGATATTCCCAGAAGCTTGGAGAACTGATTGTGTTACATGCCTAACAAATATCCTCTGTGCCCCTATGAGGTTAATTTAGCATCAAGGACAAACATCTGCTGATTATTGTAGGGGGATGGCCCCAGGAAACATGCCCTGTTCCAAACACTGTGACTCCTGACACAGAGACTGCCCAGACCTTCATAGGACCTGGAAATGTGAAGATGCCTGCCCTCACTCTTCAACTCCCACACCCTGTTTTCCAACCCCCTTATAAAATTACAGCACTTCCACCATTAGAAGGAAACCAGCTTCTAGGGTGCCAATCCTTCCAGCTCCCTTGGTGGCTTCCTCAAAAACAACAACAACGACAGAAACTGCTATGTCAAAGGATATCCTCGTACAGCCAGCAAAAGGCCAGGCTTGGCTGCTCATAGGATGTGCCAGGTTCTGCCCAAGTGTGCAGTCCCACCTGCTGCTACAAGCATCAATAAATCCAGCTTTGTTGGATGACAGTGTATTCCTTGGTGAGCTCTCATTCAGCTACAAGAAGGGGATGTTAGGGTGATCAGAGAAGTCTTCAGTAAAGAGGCATCATTGTGATAAGAGCTGAAAAAGGAGAAAGTCATTTAAGAATCTGGAGGAAGAACATTCCCATCAGAGGGAAAAGTCATAATCTGTATTTTTCTCCAATATATTTTTTTTGGTGTTTGTGATCTTGACTTTTCATTAATTTTTGGTAAGCATTTTAAACATAGTAGCAAAAATATGTGTGCAGAGAAGTGCACAAATTATTAAGTGTTATCCAATATGTTTTTTAATTTCACAGATATCATCTCCTAGAATACTGGTTTGGGGATGAGGGGGCTAATCTTGTTCTCATTTTCTGCCTTTAATCAGGAAGGGCTTTTAGAGAAAATGGCATCATGTAAAGAGGTAAGGATGTAGACCATGGAAGAGACTTGCACCAACAGCGTAAGTGTGCATAATGCTGAGGAAGGCTTATCCCAGAGCTTACCCCCTCCTATTCCTCCCTAGGCCCCTGTTTTCTACCCTATCTGGGAGACAATCCTTCCTATGGCTTTAGCAAATGATTAACAATAGAATTCATTGAAAAATAAAAAATTCAAAAAGTCAGAGTTAATATTTTGATAAATGGAGAACCCAGTCCTTATTAATGCAGGACCAGAAATAGAAATAATAGTGACCTTGAACTACTAACACCAGGGGAACATAAAGTATATGATGCTAAATGGGTGCTGTTTATCAATGAAGTTCTAGTAATTCTTTCCACTATTCCAAAATTTTAGGGAGTGGGAAAGACAGGAAAACTAGTCAAATTCTTTGTAAAAAGATGCATATGTGTGTTGTCCTTTCTTAGAGGTTTATATTGTACATTAGAATATTAAGGCTTTTGGGAAATTTAATACAGTGATAACAAACTTGACTGGCCACAGAACATCTCCTCTAGACCACTTTATAGTCTGAAGGGTTCATTTCTGGGGAATACACATTTGGACATACTATTATTAGGAAATCTATTAATTATTAGGAAATCCCCGGGGTCTGTCTTTGAAGTGACTGCAGACCTTGTTAGGAGATGGGCCGACCTATTTCTGAAACGGTAGTGCTGACTGTGTAGCTGCTATAACAGGGTCCTGATTACACAATTCCATGGCAGATGAGCTCTAGCCTCATGCATTAGACATTGCTCTTCTGTTCCCTCACATTTCCAGAAGTCAGCAAAAGTCTAACACCACTATTTTTTTTTTTTTCCTGGCTCTTTGTGTAATTGCCAACAAATATTCCCAGACTGCAGTGGAATTTATGGTGACATTATAAAATTCAAGGATTACCACCCTTTCGCAATTGCTTGCCAATCTTGACTGTTTACTTGCCTGTTTCTTTGACAGAACTTCCCCATAAAACGAACATCTTAGTAATCAGGATCTTAATCTCCTATTGTACCTTTGTCATTTTTGCTGGCAAAACTGTTGGTCAAATTGATGGCCAGAACAAAAATAAATGGCTCAATGAGAACCCAGAGCTTCAGTATTCATAGGCGTGTAATCGTTGACTTTCATTAGCTGGGAGGATAAGGGGGAAATTTGTTATTTAGTAGTGTTCCAAGCTCTCTTTATGTGTGTGTTGCTTCTTAGCAATCAAACAGTGTACCCAAATACATTAGGAATGTATTTTTCTGAGAAAAATATTTCAAAAACAGATATTACTGTAAGTCAATATTGTATGGCCAAAATTGACCCATGCTGCAGTTGTGCTGGTCAGCCCCCTAGAGAGAGATATGCCAAAATGAGGTTAAAAATGCATGAGATTTATTGGGATAAAAAAATATGGAAGGAGCCTGAAGAGGTTCAGAGAACCGTCAAACTGATGCAAATCTAACCCTGAATGAATTGGGAGAGGGAAGGAAGTTTGTGTGGTAGGAGTTGTTAGGAAGTTCAGTAAGGTCTTCTAGGAATCTTAGAGTTCAAGTTCCCCTTCAGAGGAATGCCTTGTCTTTGATGACTGGGTCTCCTTGAGTAACTCTGCTATGCTCCTGGCTTAGCAAAGCCCATGGGGAATATGGTCTAGTGTAAAGGGAGTCATAGATCTCAGAGTGGGCGGGGCCCTCAGCCAATTGCTCTCTTTGCTCTCTAAGATCTCCAGGGGTTTTCTCATGGCCATCACACAAGACTCTCAAAGTTTCATGTGCATAAAAATCACCTAGCAATAGTACTAAAATGCATAGAATGGGGGGATTGGGATATAATTTTCTGTCTCTTTTTAATAAGCTCTCAGTTAATATGATGCTGTTGGTCTACAGACCTCATTTGAGTAACAAGGTCCTAGGAAGAACGTTTTCAAACCCTCTAAGTTGGGTTATGAAGAACCATTCACAGGCTTACTCCCTCACTCTGGTGTGACAGCTACCTCTGCTATAGTCAGGAAATGTGTAGATTTCTGGGCTAGGTTTTGTCCATCCAACCAACTTGTTCCCCTTGTCTCTAATATCATGTTATTATTAACCCCTTGTTGTCATGTTGCCTTTACAACCCCTTAAGGATCATTTCTCCCTCCCTCCTTTCCTCACTCTCTCCATTTATATACACATATATGCATATATATGTATGCATCCCTTTTCGGTACCCACAAGACGTCAGTCCTTTGTAGCTTCAGTTACATACTGCCTTCCCTCAAATTACTCGATTTGTAAAGTTTATTTCTGAAGCATGAACAAAAAGATTCAGGTCTTTTTTCCCTAGCCATATTGGGCTCTGATGGCCATCTTTACAGAAATTCTGGTACAGCCAGTCATATTCCTCTTCTATGGGAGTATCTGAGGGATCTGACCCCATATGCCCCTCCCAGTCACCTGAAGACTTCTGTGGTTATTCTAATGCTAGGAACCTATCCTCTAGCCTTAAAAGGGTCTGCTCCAGTGTTTCACTCTAGACCCTGGCATCTTTGTATATCTTAATTCCCTAGACAAGCTCTACTGTGTGAAATAGCAATTTTCATACTTTTTTCCTCTAAAGTCATGGAATCCTTTATCAAAAAGAATTTGAGTAGAGCAGGCTGGTCTGGCTGAAGTAGCAGTTAATGCATTAGAGAGGTAGCCAAAACATACTGTATGTTAAATGTTTAGGTGTTAGTGTGAAGTCTATGAAAAGCAAGTAAAGAATTTCAAAGAATGAAAGACACGATCAAACTTTTATATTTCGCATGATTACTCTGGTGGATGTAAAGAGGATAACTTGAAGAAAGGGTCCAATAGAATTAGAAGGACTAGGAAGGAGACTATGAAGAATGTAAGGGGCATTAAAACATCAGAATCATCAGAACTTGCTCTCTGGTAAGAAGCCAGTGAAAGAGAGGAGCGAAATGTCTCACAGGTTTCAAACTTGTTCAATTTTTGGTGTTTGCCAATTATTGAAAAGTGGGGAGGTAGGAGGAGATAAAGGTTTAGGGAAAAACATATTGGGTTATTTTTAGCATACTGAGTTTGAAGGAGACATCCAGTAACCATTTGTGTAAACAGATGTGGAAATTAGCAAAATCTGACTTAGACCATGCTTCATCAAGTCTTTCTTTTTTTTTTTTTTTAAAGATTTATTTATTTATGCATACAAACACTGGGTACAGGCCAGAGGTGTTGGGGGGGGCAGTGAGAGGATTCACCACAGAGAGAGGGGAGCAGAACAGGCAGATCAAGGGAAGTACACTGCTGAGGGGAGCAGTAGGCACAGCAGGAGAGGTCTGCTGCACCATGTGGGTCCCCTCCCTGGCTGGCAGCAGAAACCGAACTGTGCTGCAGTGACTGTGTTTTGCTTCATAGTGCGTTGCTTAACCCACTGCGCCACCAGGGGAGGCCCCCCAAGTCTTTGTTTCTAAGGGCAGTCTATGCTCAGCCTCTGCTTAGGCAACTATTCAAAATCCATACAAAGTCATTTTTTTTTTTCAGCTGAATTGTCTATGGAGTCATGCTTTCTTCCAATATATTCTGCAAAATGTAGGCTACCACTACATTTGTTACTTCAATAATTACTTCTCTTCTTTCCAAGTGCTTGTTGCAGATCTGAATTTGGGGCCTTAGGGAAGGTTTTGCTTTGTTCCCATTTTCAGAAAGATATTTCTATTTAGAATCTGAGCTTGAAGATTTAAAGCCTCCATGAGAAGATGTGAATCAAAAAGTCATAGCCATCTGCAAAAGGTAAAATAGACTTGGTTGCTATATGTGGAATGAAAAGATGGACTATGTGTAATAAACTGATACATTATGCTTTGTCTGGAAAGTTAACTTATGCTATATATTGTTTTCTGTTACATTGTAATGTGTTAGTTTTCAAATTTGGGTTTAAAGTCTTTGAGATGGGGTATTGGGAGAGGCAGGGCTACTGAGCAGTTGGGATTTCAGGCCTATCATCACTATTTCAATCAGAAAAACTTAATCTGTTTTATATAAACTAACACCAAATAAGGATTCCATAGCTATTTATTTTTTCTAAGTGGAAAAAGGACTACATTATGCAATTGAACATGTAAGACATATGATGAGGTTAGTGAAGGAAGTTCACAGTGAAGGAAGAAAAACAACTGGGCATCTAGGTAAGTGTTAGGATGATAACTAGATTTCAGACAACTGGAGCTGCACTGTGGCCAGCCTCCTTCAGAACTTCCAAGCAAATTCCTCACTTTGGAGAGAAATATCAGGAGGGGAGGGATTGGCTGTAACACTGACTTTGAGGCCCAAGTTGGTTGGAAGGAGGAGTCGGAAACTATTTTTGCTCAAGATAAAGAAATAATACTATGTCCAAACCAAGTAATTGGAGGAAGGGGATGTGATTGCCATCACAGTGGTAAAGTCCTCCAAGTCCTGTCATGGAACTAAAATGTGCACATCTATGGAGATAATAATAAAGGGCTTATGCAAGCCATATAGCAAGAGGGTTTAACAGCTTTGATGTCAGAGGTAACAAATTGCATCAAGTTCCTTAAATGAGCAACAATTTGTTTTTGCCAATATTTTCTCACCTATGACACCTTTCCTCTCCTTCAGTTACTCTACCTGTTCTTTTATAATCAGTTTAAACTTTCTCTGGAACAAGAAGCCCAATAAAATTTGGACAGATGGTTCTTCTTTGCCTTACTAACAAAACATACTGCTAGCCCTGACTGATTAGCTTTCATTGCCCTACAACTATGCTCTTTAAAGACATTTGATTTTGCATAGCTTAGTTAAAGAGGCTAGTAAATGTCTATTTAATTAGTAAACTCACAGCGTTTTAGTAGCATCCCATCAAGGTAATTGAGACCAGGTACTCAGTGAGTGCACTCTTGACTCACCAGAGTTTTAAAGGGGAACTCAAAAAATGCCCACCATTAAAGAAGGGAAAAGAGAAAAGATGAATATTTTGAGCTTTTGTGTGAAGAAAGTGAGGCAAGAGGGGATTTAAAAAAACACCCTCTAGAATAAGGGATTTGATTAAAGTGTCCCTTAAAAGGTGACAGATGGTAATTCACAGCCAAAGTATTAGAATATGTACATTGACACAAAGTGATTCAAAATTTTTGGATGATGAAACAATGATTTTTTTTACACTGATTGGCCTAACCAGCCTGTTGAACAAAAGTTGCTCCTTAAGAAAAACTAACACAAAATAACGATGGATTTTTCCACACGTTGTCAAGAATTATCTGCCTGCTCCTGCTCTTGGTAAATCAAACCCATCTTTGCCAATATCAGATAAAATTTCTTAAAACACTTAAAAAACCTGCCTTGAAATGCCAAGATAGGCCAAGACGACGAGTCTCCATGGGTCGAGTCCCTTCCTGGGGTGGTTAACTGATGCCCCCCACTTGTCCTGGGGGTTCTGATATTGTCCAGGCCACAGTGAGCGAGCAGAAGCCCCCAGCCCCACAACATTCCAGGGGACAGAGCCAAAGAGGCCTCCGGGCGCTCCAGGAGCCGAGCGGCTTCCCTCCCCACCCAGCCAGAGGGCAGCAAGAGAGGAGGCCCCGGCCAGCGCCGGGCGCCCCTCGCCACCTGGCGCGCGCCCCGGAAGGAGAGGCGGGCGGAGCGGGTGGCCGGGGTTGCTGTTCCGGGTCGGCCGCGCGGCAGCCGGCGCTCAGCTCCCCGCGCCGCCCCGCCCCCGCGCATCGGACCTGGGCTGGCGGCGGCCGCCTGGCCGCTCCCGGGGCCACATGGCTGAGGGGGATACAGGGAGCGACCAGAGGCAGGTGAGGCCCCGGTGGGGCGCCGACCTCCAGGCTCGGCTTGGCCGCGCCTCGCCGCCCCGGGCCTCCGCCGCCGAGGCGCCCGCCGCCCGGAGCGGCCCTCTGCCCCGCCGGCACCGCCCGGGCTGCTGACCGCCCCGAGTGCTCCGCCTCTTTTCACTTTCCCGGCGCTTGTCTCTCCGGGGCGTCGGCGGGCTCGGCCTGCCTGGGATGGGGCCATCGCCAGCCATCAGCTGTGGGCCTGAGGCAGAAACCGGGCTCTGCAGTCGCCGCGGGGTCACCTTGGAAAAGCCGCCAGAGAACCCGGGTTTCTGTCTCTGCAGAACGGGCACTACCGGCACTGCCCCGGGAGGTCCCCGAGGGCCCACTGAGTCGCTCTCCTCTGGGCTACGAGCCCTCCCAGCGCGGCTCACGTGGGCGCTCTGGGACCTTCCCCTCCTGGGCTCTGAGGACCAAAGGAGATGAAACAGTTGAATGCATACTTTCCTTCCCATTGTCACTCTTAGGTTCAGGTTATTTTCCTTTTTTCACCCAAACCAGAATAATTTCTGAAATGTTTTGAGGGTTTGATTACCAAAAAAGGCGGAAGGCAACTCAGTTCTGTGCTCAAATTCAAAACAAAAAAACAAATGAGATAGGAATAAAGAGCTAGTATGTGACAGTGCTACAGGGGGCTGAGGGTGGGGATTGCCTGTTTAAAAAAAAAGAAAAGGTGGAGCAGAGAAGATAGGTTTGTTTTTTTACTTGTGAGTCTCATGGGGGTACAGGAGTGCATGTGTATTTTGGCTTAATAGTGACCAAAAACGAGTATGGCAAGACTAGTTGCAGTCATTGTAACAGCGTATGGTAACCATGTTCTAACATGGTGACCGGCAACATTAATTCAGGGATCTTTTGTCAAGGCTGGTTAAGTGCATACCTTATAAAGTAATAAGGAAAACTCAGGTTTTGAGGGTATGTACATTCATTGACTTTCCCATCATCTTTCAGAATGAGGAAATTGAAGCAATGGCAGCTATATATGGCGAGGAGTGGTGTGTCATTGATGACTGTGCCAAAGTATTTTGTATTCGAATTAGCGACGATATAGACGACCCCAAGTGGACGCTTTGCTTGCAGGTATTTTCCGGCCTCTCCCCTCCCCCGTAGTCATTTTACAGTTACAACATTTACACTATATGATTTGGTATTGTATTCTTGTAATGGTTATACTGTTTATACTTGTAGTGTTTATACTAAGTTTTTAAGTTGTCTTTTTTTATTGTTAGTTTTTGTTAACTTGATTATCTGAACATGGATAATTAAATCTCAGCTCTTTAAGCTTTGATTTATATTCTCAACCTGTCCTATTCCAATTCTTTTAACTGTTTAAGTGTTCTTAATATATGATTGGCAAACTTGAATCAGAATTATCACTAATAACATATTTAAGGTAGGAACATAAAGTACAAGGCAGGAGTTCTTTTAAAGATTTAATCAAAAATTGATCTTGTTTTTTAGTGTGGCAAGATTAGCTTTGTTCAATGGCTAGCTTTAGAAATATAGTATATTTGTTCAGTGACTAGCTTTATAACTGTAGTGGTTTTTTTTAAAGATTTATTTTATTTACACATACAAGACTGGGGTACAGGCCAGAGTGTTGGGGGGGGGGGGTGAGAGGATTCACCACAGAGAGCAGGGAGCAGAACTGGCAGATCAAGGGAAGTACACTGCTGAGGGGAGCAGCGGGCACAGAAGGAGAGGTCTGCTGCACCATGTGGGTCCCCTCCCTGGCTGGCAGCAGGAACCGAACTGTGCTGCAGTGGTTGTGGTTTGCTTCACAGTGCGTTGCTTAACCCACTGCGCCACTGGGGAGGCCCTGTAGTTCTTTTTGATCCATGATGAAATGTAACAGATTTGTTTTAAAACTGCTTTGTAGGTGATGCTACCTAATGAATATCCAGGTACGGCTCCACCTATCTATCAGCTGAAGTAAGCTATATTTCTATATTTCTGGTTTTAAAAGAGGTTATAATTTTCAAGGATTGTTTCTCTATACTGTACATTGTGCTGCTATGAAATATTTTTCTTCTCTGAAATACTTTTCTTCTCTGAACACATGCAGTAACTGAAAAATACCTTTTGGATTTGGCATAGTGCATTTAAATAAAACAATTAAATTGTATAAAACCACGTTGAAGTATGCCACTTAGTAGAAAAGAGAATCATAGGGTTCATAGGAGTAAAATGGCTATAGGATTGTCTTCAGATATGGAAAAGGAAACCTTTAGATACCTTATTCTTTAGATCACATAATCCAGAAATCCCTATCTATGGAGTGTTACCTATACTGGATCTGCTGACCAACTCACAGTTCCTTCACATGCCTAGGACTGCCTGCCTTCCAGCAATTAATAAACCAGTAGCACTTCTGTTGCTTCTTTTTCCCTGTTGTAGTTGAGGAATTTTCTCTGCTTCCAGACTTGACCTAAATGAGTCAGACTTGCAGCCTTACCCCATTTACCTGGTAACTAAAAACCCATGGGAACAGATTGCATAAAAATCTTAATTACTGAAATTTTTACCTACTATTTACTGAAATATTACTACTAGTATTTTAAAACCATAGCTGTAAAATTTGCTGTTAGTAATTGTTCTGTAATTTTTTATTTATTGGAAGTGATAAAATCTAGACTGCTTATGTGCCTGTATGTCCTTTACAGAAAAAGTTAATGTTTTTTCTTTTTACAGTGATGCTGTAAGCTTATTAGAGTTGTTTTTGAGGCATTGTATAGAAACAATTGGGAACGCCTGGTCATGTGATCAAAAATATGTGAATCTGGAAATCTGTTGACAACTTACATAGATTTGGGCAGGTTTATGACACCCTGTGAACATATCCTAGTTTTGAAAATCATTCCATTTTAATTGACTAATATTGGTGTTTACTTTATCATGATTTCCTGGGAAGACGGAATGAGTTAATGCCAGTGAAAATATTTTGTAACTGTATAGATTTATACAAATATTAGATAGCATTTTATTGAAATAAATATTTTTTTAACTTGAACAAAAACTAACTTGTGATTTAAGCAGTAATTTCTGTTTGTCTGAGATATAAACAATCCTTGAATAATCTTCTTTATTGTGTTTTATTTAGTGCTCCTTGGCTTAAAGGGCAAGAACGTGCGGATTTATCAAATAGTCTTGAGGAAATATATATGTAAGTGACAGGTGATTAAAAAAAAAATCTCAGTGATTCTGTTGTAAATTTTTGTTGAAACTGATTGTTAAGGCCTTTTCTAGTTTTTTAAGCTGTCTTTTCATTAATAAAAATGAAATATTGGCTATATAATTTTATATATACATGTGACATGACTTTTTTATATCACTGTAGATATAAAAATACAGTAGTTAGAACTAATAGCTCTAGAAATACTTGTGAAAGTAAATTTAGAGGTAGTACTCTTGTGATATTTTCATAGGCTATGTTGAATGAAACTGATAACAGCAGAATCCTAAATGTAATTGTTTATTGAAGTACTGTATAAAAGTACTTTTTTAAAAGTATGTTTTTTGTATTAGGCCATAAGCCTGAAAATCTATTGATATACAATATTTTTTCTTCATTTGTTCAAGAATTACTATATGACAGGCACTGTACTAGATCCTGGATATATGCATGGCTAGCAAAAAATGGAAGTGGTCCCCTGATTTCACAGCATTTAGAATTTACAGGCAGGAGAGTTACTACTTATAACAGTGTAAAAATTAATGTAAAACTGCAGCTATGATAAGTGCTATAAAAGAAAGATATTAATGTGCAGTATTAATTGAGTTTAAACAAGACCTGACCCAATGTGGGATGGCTTCCCTGATTGAAGATAATGCCAGAGAGAGGCCACAGTATATGAAAAGGCTCTATGTCAAGAAACTCAGCAAATTTCAGGATACACAGTAATGGTGATATGAAGTGAAAAGAAAGAGGGAAGGAAGAGACCATGGTGGGAAAAGTTCTAGAGAAGAGGCAGGGAAGTCATTTCCTGTCCTGTAGGTCGTGTTAAGGGTTTTTGTGTTTATTCCAAGACCCAGGTAAAGCAGTGAAGGGTTTTAAGTGATGTGATGGTAGGACAAAAATACCATTTCTAAAGCACTAATCTGTTTCTGTTTAGAGAACTAATAGAGATCAAGAATAGATATGTGACATTAGTTAGAGGCCAGTATAGTAGTCCAGAGAAGATATGACTGTGATTTAGAATAATTTTAACAAGGTATATTAATTTAGTAGAACAAAAAATAGTCTGAAATATTAGTTTTACTCTAATCCAGGAATTGGCACCCTGTTTCGTACAGTGAAATGACCCCTTTATATCACTGGAATCCAGGTTGGGTTTTTTTTTCCTCCCAAAGCATTTTTAAAATGTTTATATACATGGAAATAGTGTTTGTTCCTTTCTTGAGGAAGTGTGGTCTTCTTTAAAGATTACACTTGACTCTAGAAATAACCAAGAACTGAATATACCAATTGGGGATGCTCATTTAGTGATTCCTCAATTAATTTTTTTCACATATTTGTCTCTAACCTTACTGGGCACTCCAACTTTTATTCTCCCCAATACAATTCTTTCTGTAATCCTTTGTGTTTATTTATCAGTATATCTCTCCCCCTGAAAATAGAATAATGTAAATTATACTACAAACTTGCTCATCAGTAATATTGTAATTGTACCTTGTATGGTCATTTTTTAGTTCTTATCTTACTTGACCTTTATAACTTTTGGTGGTGTTGGCTTCTATTTTATCAGTCATATTCATCAGTTAAAAATTTTTTTCCCTACTCATGCATAGTGTCACTTAGGCTGAAATGACTTACCAACCCCCTTTTCTAATAAAAAGTCCTCCCCTTTGCTAAGAGATTTTCTCCCATAGGGTAAAACTTGCTGTTTTCCCTAAGCAATTCAGTTGAGCTGTTTGAGAATTAGGGAGTATAGAAATTACAAAATTGTTCTGAAGATAAATGTGAGTCATTGTGTAGTTTATTAAAGATGCTTGAATAACCTCAGTCTCATGGTATTATTTTCAGAATACACATTCTGTTTTAAAAAGTTTTCTGTTACTTTTGATCATATATTTCCATATAATTTCAGCAGAGGGCAGCAAGTGAAAATAGTGACCTTGGAAAACCAAATGAGAGATAAATGTGTGAATATATTTTCTAATGTTTATAGTTTATTATGTTCTAAATACAGCAGCACATTCAGGTTTTCATGTTTAGAATAATTTGAACGCTTAATTTGAATTTTATGTAGGTAAGATGAACTATGGTTTGATGCATCTTATATAGGGAGGTAAGAAGTAAGAAAAACTAGTTTTTCTAGTAAACATTTATTAAACATCCTCTATATACTGGTTCCCTGTTAATTTGGAATTTGAAAATTATGATAGAGATGTACCAATAAAATATGTAGTGTGACAATTACTGAGAAATTTGGACCAGGTTTTAAAGTAGCACTTCTTAAAGTTTTTTAGCAAAACCCTGTCTCTGCTTATCTAGGTGAGGTCATAGAGGAGGGTTCCACTGTGAAGGTGATCTTTGAGCATGTTGTTTGCTGGATATTCAGAGGGAAAGAGTTTTTCTGGATGAAGCAAGTGTATGAGCAAAATCATGTAAGTGAAGCAGCCCGCTATCTTCTGAGGACAGCAAGTAATTTAAGATGCCAGGTGTAAAATTATGGTGGTTCCTAGAGAAAGAACCTGTATAAGCTGGGATGAGTACTTGGAGAATTATCCTGTAGCTTTTGAGATTTTAAGCTAGGGATGCGATGTCATCAGATTGACCTGGAGTGTGAAGAGTTTGAAGGACAAGACATGTCAGGCAACAGGATTGCACATGGAGAAGACTGTCCAAGTCAGACAGAGAATACTTTAGAATCTTTACTAGGCTTTAGTATTTGGTTAGATGTAGATTAATTAATCATACCTTATTTTTGTTTAAATGTTTTATATATGGGCATTTTAAATATATGAAAGTAATTATTTTAACAGAACAAAAAGTAAATAATAGATTTAAAAATATGAGAACATTATGTTAATTGGATTTTTAAGGGTTGGAATGAACTGATAGAAAAGTACTGAAAGATGTTGGGGGGAAATTGACATTGAAATGTTTCTGAAACATTGTTATTTCTTAAATTTACAAATTTTCCATGTCATTGGGATATCCTTGTTTGCTTATTATTCCTCATCAGAAATTAGTCTCCTATTCTTCCACTCAGACTGGACCATAGGGTCACTGTCTTCCTTGATGTTTGCATTTCAAAAGTGACTCCCATTCCTGCAAGGTATTACCAATCCCCCCACCTCCCAACAATGAAATCTGAGTGTAAATGTGTTTTTCCAGAAAGATAATTTTCCTGTCTCCAAGAGAGATTATAAGGATCAAGTGAGCAATATGCTGAGAGTGACTTGAATTTTTGATTGCCTTCACGAAATTCATCTCTGGTTTTCTTAATGCTTATAAAACTTATTAGAGAAGTTTATTGCTCTTTTTAGATCTCTTTCCTCACTTGTAGTGTGAAAACAATATGTACTTCTTTAGACAGTTGTATTAAATGTGTTGAGAATTCTCTCCTCTCATTCTCTCTCTCTCTCTCTCTTTGTTCTCTTGCTTGCTCTAGCTCATGCTCTCTCGCTTTCTTGCTCTCTCCCCCTTCCCTCCCTTCTTCCCTCTCTTTAGTATTGACTCAATAGATTATACCTTCCTCTGTTTCTGTACTGTTATCTTTTATTGAGAAGAGAAGCTGGAGTAGTGATTATTTAAAAGAAACTCTACCAACATACTCAATTTCTTAAAATGTTTCAAATTAAATTTTGTTTTCTCTAAAAAGATAGGTTACAGAAGAGCACACAGTATTGTTTCAGTGCTAATAAGGCATTATTGGTAAGATAAGGAGGATTCCAGGATACAGAATTATTTAGAGCAGTTTTGTTTTAATATATTTGTTTTGAAATTATCCTTTGGTGGTTGCTGATGAATAGTGCTAAAGAAAGACAGTGCAGAAAGAAAGTGCAAGGCACCTTTTAAAAGAAGGAGGTAAGACTTTGTTTATGACTTAGTGTAGTGATTTCATTAAACACACATACTAAAACTTACTGATTGTGGTGTCATTTCCTAAAGACACTTGGGCTTTGTTTGATTGCTGTTACCTTATGAACCATGACAGTTTCTTTTTTCTTCATGATCTTTTGAGATGCATTTGATTATCTGAGGTAATCAGAATTATTTAGAACTAAAAGGAATCAATTTGGGCAATAGACTATTTTCATCAAAAACAATATATGAATTAATGTTGTTGAATTGTCTTTTAAGTCTTATAAATGTACTCCCTAAAAGATTTATGCAAATTCTTTGTGTCCTTTGTTGAAGTAAATATATAAAATGAGTGGTCTGAAATTGTTCAAAAAAACGAGTGATTGGATATCAATCTTGAACTATATGCTTTGACAGAAACAAGATCACCTTGCATCTATCTAATTAACCAGTTCAAATTCAGAACTTTTCCTTCCCCTCTGTGATTGCTGTTTTTTTTGTGTGCTTTTTTTTGTTTGTTTAAGCAATGTTAATCTTGGAGCCAGTTAGAATTTTTTAATGTTATAAACAGTCTGTTAAACACTCATTCACAAATGTTAGTAAATTGCATATTTCATAAATTCTTTTTTAAGAATTAAGAATTTAATTAAGAATTAAGGTTGTAAATTTGTCAGAATTTCCTTGAATTCGAGAAGGAAAATCTTTTAACTAACGAAAGTTTTTCCCTCTGAATTTTGTTTAGACAGAATATTGGCGAAAGTATTCTTTACCTGTGGGTGGAGAAAATAAGAGATGTTCTAATACAAAAATCTCAGACGACAGCACCAGGTAGGAATGAAAATTATCAGTGCTCTTTTAACTTATAGTAATGAAAATTAAGTGTTGATACTGAAATTTTTTTTTAAATTTATTTTTATTATGCCTACAAGAACTGGGATGTAAGCCAGAATTGCAAGGGATAAGAGGATTCACCAGAGACAAAGCGGGGAGCAGAACAGGCAGATCTACTGAAATATACTGCTGAGGGGAGCAGCAGGTGAGACAGGAGGTATCTGCTGTGCCATGTGGGCCAGCTCCCTGGCCAGGATCACTACTGCTGCAGTGGCTGGCAATAGGTTGATAGTGCTGAGACTTTAACTCCTAGGGCAACAGGGAGGCCCTCTAATTGAAATTTTTAAAAGAAATCTCTATTATGGTTTATATGTGATAAAAAATATGTTCTCTGGTCTACACCCAAGTTCTTCTATGCATAAATAAAGAAATAATTTTTTTTTTAAATCTGTTTTGAAAAACAGAAATCAAGCTCATGCAAGAGAATAGATTGATGGTTGCCAGAGGTGGTGATGAGGAGGTAAAAATAGGTAAAAAAGAGTTAAAAAGAACTCTCCCAGCTATAAAACAAGTCATGGGAATTTATTATATAGCATAGGAATTATAATTAAGAATACTGGATTTTTGTATATTTGAAAATTGCTAAGAAAGATCATGAAGTTTTCATTATGAAAATATTTTTGTATTGAGATAGTATTAGCTAGATTTATTATGGTGATTGTTTCATAGCTTATACAAATATTAAATCATTGCATTGTATACCTAAAAATCATACTGCATGTCAGTTATATTTATATCTAAGTTTAAAAATGCTATTATTGAAAGGAATATCTTTCATAAAAGAAAGAAAAATTTTTTATGTTTTCTTAATGAAGTTACTATGATCATCTAACATTCTTAATGAATTACTGTACTATGTAAGTTAGACATTAGCTTCAAATAAGTGTCATGTTTATAAAAAAAAAATCTTTGGAGAACACACTGACCCACAGTAGGATATAGAAAAATGACATTGAAAATTGATTTTTCAAAATGAGATGTAAATCACATACTATAATTATTTGACCTTTAATAATGTATAATTTGGGGGCCTCCCTGGTGGTGCAGTAGATAGAGTGATGCACTGTTGAGCATCCACGATATTGCAGCGTGAGTTCGATCCCCGGCTAGGGAGGGCACCAACCGTGGCATGGCAGACCTCTCCTGCCTTGCCCGCTGCTCTCCTCAGCAGTGTATTTCAGTCATTCTGTCTGTTCTGCTTCCTGCTCTGTCTCTGGTAAATCCTCTCAGCTCCCATAACTCTGACCTGTACCCCAGCTCTTGTATGCATAAAATAAATAAAAATCTTTGGGAAAAAAAATAAAAACAAAAAAATTATTATTAAAAAAAGTATAAGGTGGTGCTTTATAGTGTTTTTCAAGGTTATTTAACACCACTGTGTGATTTCAGAACATTTGAAAATTAATTCATATTCTGCTCTATTACTGTTCTTTCATAGAAACATTGAATTTATGCCAAAAGGGAAATTTTTAATATTTCCAGTTACTTTATTAGTCTTTATTCCATTTATCACATATGACTTTTAGAGAGGAAAATAACTTGATTTAAACTGATTTTATTTTCAAAAGAATAGTCTTTCTTGATACGACCATTTTCAACTTGTGAAAAAGAGGATTAAAAGAATTTGAATAGTATATTTGCAATTTTTAGGAGTTTATAGGAAATGGATATCCATTTATGAATATGATGGTTATCCATTTATGAATTATTTAGCTTAAATCAGTGTACATTTAAATTTGATAGTATCACATCTTTTTTTCAGACCATTTTGCTATTAGAAAGTTTTAAAAAAAGGATAATTTTCCATTCCAGGGCCCTCTTTTGACAAGTAATTTATTTTTTTAGTGTTACTCCTTAGTACAATTTATTTTTATTCTATCATAGTTTTCTACTATGGAAATATTAACTTTTATATTTATATACAGATATTTATACATTTTTAAAATTGGAACTAATTTTTGACTTATATAAAAGCTGCAAAAATAGTAGAGAGCTCCCTTACATCTTTATTCTGTATTCTCTAGTAATGTCTTACATAACCATAGTGTAATTATTAAGAATAGAAAACTAATATCGATTTAATATTCAAACACTCTAAACTTAGAGTATTTGAAGATACTCACATTTTTCCACTAGTGTCCTTTCTGTTGTTACAGAATCCTGTCCAGGAGTCTGTGTTGCATTTAGTTGTTATTTTTCCTTAATCTCTTCAAGTCTGTAAACATTTCCTCAGTCTTCCCTTGACTTTTATAACCGTTAAGGATCTTGGTACTTTTGAAGAGTACTGTTCAGCTGTTTTGTACATCTTTCAATTTGGGTTTTCCTGCATTGCTTTCTCATGATTGGAGTATCTTAGGCATTTTTGACAAGAGTACTACAAAATGCATCACAGTGCATTATGTCAAGGAGGTCATGATTTCAGTGTGCTTTACTATTGGTGATGTTTACCTTGATCCCTTAGTTAAGTGGCTATCTGCCAGATGCCTTCATTGTAAAATTATTGTATTAGTTAACAAGCTTCATAGAAACAGGAAATATAACTACCAGAATGTGTATTATATATACATGTATGTGTATATGTATGTATGTGTTTGTGTTTTATGTAAGTATGTTTTGGGGGAGTAGAGAGAGAGAGAAAGGCAAGAGAGGGGAGAGAGAAAGGAAGAGATTGATTTTTTTAAAAGGACTTGGCTCAAAAGATAGAGTCTGGTAAGGTCAGAAATCTGAAGAGTCGGCTGGCAGGCTACAGATACAGGAGAGAATTGATGTTGCAGCTCAAGTCTGAAGGCTCTAGACTGGCAGAATTCCTTCTTCCTCTGGGGAGATTAGTCTTCTATTAAGGCCTTAATCTGATGAGGCTTCCATACATTATATAGGGTGACCTGTTTTAGTCAGTGCCAACTGATTTAAATGTGAATTTCACACAAAAAATAACTGCATAAAAGTATATGGAATAGTGTTTGAATAAATGTCTGGGTACCATGGCCTAGCCAAGTTGACATAAAATTAATCATTGTGGTTACTATCCTTTCCTTTGTAGGTGATAAGTGTTTTATAGGAGATACTTTCAGGCTATGCTAATATCCTATATCTCTTTAAACTGTACCTACTAATTTTAATGTCCAGTAGTTGAGCTTATAAACAATATTTATTACTGTGGTATTTGCCTAATGGGAATTTTCTATTTTCTTCTTTTACATTTACAAGTTGGAATTCTGTTACAAGGAAGATATTTCTTCTTCCCATTTATTCATTATTTTTAAAATTATTCTGTCAGTATGAACTCATGTATATATTACTCTATGGATTAAAATTTCTTACTTTAATTATTTTGTTCCTCAAATTGCTCCAGGTTTGACCTTTAGGAGCTCTTTCAGGTTGGCTCCTATTTTTTAATTTTAAATAAACTCCCATCATTTTTTCAGAGTTCCTTACTTTTTGAACTCATGAAATGTTCTCTGCTCATCTTGTATTCTTGTATTTTCTTGTATTTTCCTTGCTCCAATCCTGGAATCAACTGTTTCTTCTAGATGCCCTGCTTCCTTTTATTGAAGAATGGTGTTTAGAGACTAAGACTGATGATTTTTTAAAAAAAGATTTATTTATTATTTATTTATGCACAGAAGAGCTGGGTGTAGGCCAGAGGTATAGGGGGGTGGGAGGATTCAGCAGAGACAGAGTGGAGAACAGAACAGGTAGATCTACTGAAGTACACTGCTGAGAGGAGCAGGGGGCACCATGTGGGTTAGTTCCCTGGCTGGGGAACTACCTCAGGCTCCAGTAACTTGCGATAACTTGATAGTGCTGAGACTTAACCCCTGTGCTACAAGGGAGACCAAGACTAATGATATTTTGTGTAATTGAGGTAATACTGGTTTATAGCACTACATGTTTTAGGAGTAAAGCTTCACACCTCTTCAAATGTATGTTACCACGCCAGGCCTACCATTAAAGTACTAGGAACCTTCTGCCGTAATCCATAATCCCTTGGCCCTTTTACTCCTACCCTACCCCACTTTAAGTGTAATTTCTTACTGTCTTCCTGAATTACTCATAGTGTCTCATTATCCATGTAGGTCCAGAGGTAAAGAAGAAAACGGAAGAAGAAGATGTGGAATGTGAAGATGATCTTATTTTAGCATGTCAACCAGAAAATCCAGTTAAAGCACTGGATTTTGATATCAGTGAAAATCGAACAGGTATAATGTTACTAACGAGTTTCTTTCCAGGAGAGTAGAATGGTAGTATTATATATCACTTTTGGAATGGTTTAGAAATTTAGCTAGCTCTCACATGTTAGAAAATAGTTATTTGAAGAAAATTGAGTTACTTTCTTCCCGTTTTCTGGCTATTTAAGCATTTGCTAAGACTATCAGAATGATGAAGAAAAAATAGAAATTTATAATTTTTTTCTACTTTCTAGAGTTTTGAAGTAGTGATGGGAGAAACTAAAACCAAGAAAAAAATATGTTAATGTTTTAAGTTCATATTCTCTTTATATTTCTATTTTGAAATTCTAATTTGTCTCCTTATATATTAGAGTTAAATTTCAGTTTATGTTCACAAATATAAAATAACCAAAAGTGTAACCACTGAATTAAAACTTAGAAAATATCTTAAAATTTTAGTTTATGTCTAAGCAAATTGTTCCAGAATCATATACTCAATTTATGAATAGATTGATGTGTTGTAAATCAACTTCGTTTCAACCTAAAAATGCATTCCACTTTAGTATTTTAAATATTGAACGATAGCAGTTTCCTCAGATCTCTTGCAAAAAAAATGATAGATCAGATGGAACATTAAGTTCATTTTTCCTGATAACGTTTCATCTTAAGTTAGATAGGAGCAGCAGCTAAGATGGTTGGTAAACTTTCAGCAGAATTAAGCGTAAATCAGTGTTCTTAAACTTGTTAAAAGAGACAGGATAACTGGAAATCATGATACTCTATGGAATACCCATTTGATATAGTATTGACATATTTAATTCAATCCTATGAAGTAGTTTTATTAGCAGAAGACAGATTACAGCTATACAAAATAGTCATAGGTTTCCCAACACAGAGGCCCAGCAACAGAAGATTGGTTAATTATGGTCTATTAGTAGCTGTTAATCTTTCTGGTCTCAGGATCCCTTTAGATTCAAAAAATTAGTCATTAAACCAACTTACACTGTTGCAACAGTTCAGGATTTGAGTTCCAGCACGGTTTCCACTGTGACCTTGGGACTTGAAAATCATTCATACATCAAGTAGTTTTATCTTATGTACATGTTTGAGAACTTTTTACTTAAGTTATAATTTGAATTTTTAATATGTAATGATTGTTGTTTGAGTTGATTTGTTATTTAATTTACATTTCCTTCTCAACTCCCCTCCCCTTAGCTCCATTGCCTGTTGTTCAGTATTTGAATATAAGAGTTTAAAAAATAATATCATTCTTTAAATTTATAGAAATAGAAGAGTTACCTCCGATTGATCACGGCATTCCTATTACAGACCGAAGAAGTACTTTTCAGGCCCACTTGGCACCGGTAGTTTGTCCCAAACAGGTACATTTATTATGTCCTGCTTATTTTGATGTTGTTTTACAAAGTAATTAAAGTAAATGGTTTTGTAATAATATCCTTATTGTTCCTATCTTATTTAACTTTCATGTATTACATGAAAAAAAGTTACTTGAGACTTAAGTTTAACTCAGAATCCTTTGTTTCCTGAATCTGGTATGTTTGCATATGCTCTTTCTCTGAGTGAAATGGCTTCTTCCAACCCCAGCCCCTCTGCCCTTTTTATGACGAAGAGTAGCTGCTTATCTTTCTAGAGCAGTCATGTAATCTCCTGGATGCACAGCTGACTTGACTCTCAGAGGATTTTGGTTTTATAATATTTAGAATTTACCACTAGGGATATCTGTCCCATTGGATACATAAATTTTGTAAAGTTTCAGAGTTCATTTTTAGAAATTCTCATTTAATATTCTCTACATGGGGAACGTTATTTCCATATGCAGGTACCTTAGACACAGATAGTCCTCAAATATTTGTTGATAATTGGTGCTCAAAAATTCTAGATCTGTCATTTTTATGCCCATTTGAGAGTATCAGTTTTTGCCCCTAAAGTGAGAAACTTAAGAATTGTTTTTTCAGAGTGTAGTAATTCTTTAAATAACTATTTTAGTATAACAGTATTTATATCAGTATGCTTTAAGATAATTTTCTAGCATTTATTTGCAAAGCAAATAAAACGTACACATTAGTTTATTTATATTACTGCTGTTTTTAAGGTGAAAATGGTTCTTGCCAAATTGTATGAGAATAAGAAAATAGCTAGTGCCACCCACAACATCTATGCGTACAGGTGAGTGAACATCACCATTTTAGGAATGTGCAATTTGTAAAAAATGGAGGAAAACTGACATATGACTTAAAAAACAACTATAATGTGGTTTTTTCATTCTAGAAGTAATAATCATGTATAGAGTATTTGAAAACTGCAGAAAAGTAAAAAAAAGAATTGGAGGGAAAAACAGCCAATTTTCTGCCATTAAATATAAGTGATAATATATTTTTGTCTTCTCTGTGCAGTTTTTTCAGTGCTTTACCCAATATCCTATTTTTCTGAATTTAACAAAAGCAGTTTTCCATGTTATAATTGTTTTCTAAACATTATTTTAATGGTTGTATAAACTTATTATACAGCTCCATACCACAATTTATTTAACCATTTCCTTTTTTGGTTTTCATTTCCCATATTTTGCACTGTTAGGTAAAGAGTAATCCCATGAACACCTTTATACACTTTTTAAATTATTTTCTCAAGATAGAGTCTATCTTGATTTTTTTTAAAATGGATTATTTTTTAAAATGGAAATGGGAGTATAGTTAAAAAGAGAAAGTGAATTCCAAGAAGTAGAATTATCAAAAAATATGAATAGTTTCAAATTCTAAATACTTTTACTTCTAAATAAACTTACTTAATACCTTTAAGTTTCGAGTACAGAGGTTTTATGTAAGCATTGCTAATTTGTTAGTAAACAGAGATTATTTTTAAGTATGCAAATTAATAGACTTAAGTTCAAGATAAATTTTAGGATAAAGATAAATTGGAATATACACATTAGGATTTGGTATAAAATTAAAATGTAGAGACTGTCCATGAAATACATGCTATTTAAAATGCAAAAACTAAAAAAATCCATCACTTTGGATAGATGGATTTTTAATATTACTTAAGTACCAACACTTACAAAAGATTATTTGTTATGTAATTCCCTACCTTACCAGAATATCATCGGACAGAATTCTGATGTTTTCTTAATGAGCCAGGGTCAATAATAAGACAATGAAGAATTAGATTGTACTTGCTCTCAATGATTAGACTGTCCTGTGTAAGTATTAATAGTTACCATTCATTTATCTCCTCACATGTTTACTGCCTACTCTGTGCCAAGAGTTTTACAAAAGTTAATTGTAATTATTTCAGCAGCTGCCACTGTAACATGAATAGCTTTTTAAGATCATATAGCTGTTAAATGGTAGACCTGAATTTTATAATCTAGTTTTACTTATCTATTTATCCCTATATGACTGCTTGGCTAAACTTCAAGAATTGCTGTACATAATGTTGATCTTGAGTGTTCATAAAGTTAAATAATGTGCCAGATATTCCATTTCAAGACCCAGATTTTTGGGTTTTTAAATTCTTATGAATATTTTTGTGGTTTTGCATATTAATAAGTGATCAGCTGTCACGTCTCACAAGTGTCAGTTTAGCTTATCAGGATTGTGTATTAGGTAAGTCTAAAAGGCACAAACTGGAGGCATGAAGGACACTTTACAGTGAAATAA
This sequence comes from Galemys pyrenaicus, assembly GCA_019455555.1. Taxonomy (NCBI): domain Eukaryota; kingdom Metazoa; phylum Chordata; class Mammalia; order Eulipotyphla; family Talpidae; genus Galemys; species Galemys pyrenaicus. The sequence continues at coordinate 17,613,466 of JAGFMF010011668.1, read as the reverse complement.
ATGACCTTCACTTGGTACATGGACTTTGTGTTGTGCCTTTTGAATGCTTAGGATCCTTTCAAGGTTACTTCCTGGTTCTCAGACTGTGTTGCCACTTTGGAGTTGAGGCCACTCTGCAGGCTATTGGTATATACAACTATTGGATGCTACATCGTTAATTTCCTGGCATGTGAGAAAAGGGTGAAAATGTCTGTGGTTTCATTTTTTAAAAAACCTCACAGTACTGATTTACATAGTTAAAGTTCCTTCATAAAATTGTGGTGTTAAGTTATAATTATAAGCCTAATATAAATCAGCCTTTGACTTCATTTTTCCTTGAGTATGCCACAAATTTGCCACATAACATTTGTTTAATAGTACTGACTTTATTTTCTTCAAACAAGATCAACACTGAATTTAAAATAATAGGGCCTGGTAATAGTGGATTGGCAGTAAATATTTATTTAATGAATGGATGGTTTGGTGGACAGAGGAATAAATTACTAGATGGATGATCATGATTGTGATAATTAATATAATTGGTTTAAATCTATAAAGTTACATATATCATTTTATAGCCACAGCTGAGTCTTTGTTACATCTGCCTAGTTCTAGAAGGTACCATTTGTAGGAGTTTAAGAAATCCACTAGGTGGCATACCTGAACTGACACTATTTTCTTTATTCAAGCTTATTCAATTGCAGTATAGCTCTACGTTATTATTCCAAATGCTAACTTTCTACATAATTTAAGTAGATGAAAATACCATAATTTGGGGGAAAATTATAAAGAGAAAAATTAATCTTAAAATTCTTATTCAGAATAGGGAAGGTAGAGGAATGCTTGATTACTAGATGAGATGTGAGGAGAATATAAAATATGTTGATTTCATCAGTTCATATTTTTATTATTTTTTGCATATTTCACTACAGCTTAGGCTCTTTGAAGATAGGAGTATGTTTTTAATATCATTTCATAGTGCCTGTTATGTATAATGTTTATGTACAGTATATTCTCATAAATGATTTTCAGTCACTACTCTCTAGAATTTCATCACTTCAAAGTTAAATAAGGTGGGGGGCAAATATCAGATGTGTGACTCATCTTCTCATGATAGCCTCTCTGATTTAAAGGAGGTACCTTTGAATCTTAGCTTTATCAAATATAAAAAGTGAAGCATAATGAATAATAAATCATCATCGAAAGTATATCTTAAATATAATTCAAGAAGGATTTTTAAGAACAAATAATGCTGATTGTGGAAGAAACCAAATTGATCATTAACAAATGTGATAGAATAATTTTTATTACAATATTTTGAGGTTTCAAAGTGTAACATTCTTACATGTATTTCCAGAATATATTGTGAAGATAAACAGACCTTCTTACAGGACTGTGAGGATGATGGGGAAACAGCTGCTGGTGGTCGTCTTCTCCATCTCATGGAAGTAAGTATAAGCTAAACCCTATTGTTTTTTTTAAAGATTTATTTATTTATGCATACAAGCACTGGGGTTCAGGCCAGAGGTGTGGGGGGTGAGAGGATTCACCACAGACAGAGCGGGGAGCAGAACAGGCAGATCAAGGGAAGTACACTGCTGAGGGGAGCAGCGGGCACAGCAGGAGAGGTCTGCTGCACCATGTGGGTCCCCTCCCTGGCTGGCAGCAGGGATCGAACTCGTGCTGTAGTGGCTGAGGTTTGCTTCATAGTGTGTTGCTTAACCCACTACGCCACCAGGGAGGCCCACTAAACCCTATTAATCTGTTCCATGAGCCATAAAATTTCTCAACAGACAGAGCTCTACTTAGGAGTAAGTACATCGTTTAAGCTATGTTAATAAGATACATTGGTTTAATTAGTATTAATTTTAAAACATTGAGAGAAAATCTTAACTTGGATATGGGGCCAAAAGTAAAGCATTAATAAGTGCTATGCTTTCAAACTCTTTTAAGCCATTGATAACAGAAAATTGTCTTCAGCTCTGAAAAACTTTATTTTTTGCTGGTTTTCTCCCCTCTATTTTCTTTGTTTTGTTCTTGTGAAACTCTTTTAGTTAGCTATTGGAGCTGGGTAGATCCTGAATGTTTGTTTTTATTAAGCTGTCCATCTCATTACCTTATGTTCTTGAGACATTTTCTTGACTATCTTGAAAATTTCTATTAGATTGAAATTTTTTTTTAGCAACCATGTGTTTATCAAGAGTTCTTATCTCTATTTTGCCTTTTTCATAGTGTGCCATTCTGGTTTTATGGACACAGTATCATCTACATTTCTCTGAGTGTACTAATTAAAGCTTATTTTTTAAAGATGTTCTTGCCCTTAAATTTTTCCTGGTCCATTTTAGTGTGTTTATCTTGTCCTTTCTCTTTCATGCTGCTGGATTTTCTTCATCTGTCTGGTGATCATTGGTTGTCCATTAATTTTATAAGAATGGATTGTTTTTTTCCCTAAGGTAGTTGCTATAGTTTCCTTGCTATTGTATGTGGAGGTTTTGTTTTCTAAACTAGGCTCTTCCCTTGATAGGAACACTATATGTAGTTGAGGCCTATAGACTGATGGGTTTCATGTTAAGGGCAGCATTTGACAAATGTGAAACTGAGGAAGACCTAACCGGTTGGTTCCAGTGATTACTCATGCAGCCCTTGTTCTTTCTAGTAGTTTGTTGATAAGCAGGGTGTGTATTGTTGTTTGACCTTTTGGTAAAGGGCTAAACTATTCTGGTTGAAGTCACCAAGAACTAGAACCCTAATTGCATGGTCCCCCCCACTTCACTCTGCTTGGCTGTCTGAAAAGTTGTAATTTGGGGATACTGTGGAACATAGTGTTTGTTTTCTAAATTCCCTTCTCATTCTCACATTCCATCCCCTGAATTATTAGTAATCACATTCTTTATACATGTGGTTATGCCAGTATTGTCATGGGGAAATTTTATACGCAATTTTACATAAAGGTTGTTTACTTTTCCTTTAAAACTCACCTTCATACTTGTCTCTATATGTATCTAATAATGCTTCTGAAAATAACAGATTTTGAACGTGAGGAATGTCATGGTGGTGGTGTCACGCTGGTATGGAGGGATTCTGCTAGGACCAGATCGCTTTAAACATATCAACAACTGTGCCAGAAACATACTAGTGGAGAAGAACTACATAAATTCACCAGTAAGTGGTTATTGGTATTAGATCTAAAAAGTTTCTTACCACTAGCTGTGAAATTAAGAAAAAAAGGATGAAAATTTAGAATGAATCAGAATGTGTGCCATGCTTTAGATAAAACTTCTGACTGTTAAACTGGGGACTTGGGTTCTAGTCAGAACAGTGTAATCGGCCAGCTGTGTTACCTGGGTAGATCACTCTATGTCTTAGAACCTAAATTCCAGGGATTCATAGAATATGATTATTAGAACAATCTTTAAATACCAGTTACTTTCTACTTCCTAAAATTGAGGCCCAGAGAAATTGTGGTTAATGTTGTAATAAATTAGATGCTTTTTAAACACACATGAAATTCTAATTTCTCTATTAGTGTCAAAACATGCCTTTGAAGCATTATTCCTAAGGCCTTTTTTTCAATATTTTATAAGTATATTCTTACCTGTTTTATTTAAACGTTACTGCCTTGCTTTGGAAAGTAGACAGTAAATTAAATGATATTAAAATTATTGAAATAAGTTTGTTAGATGAATGTTTTCCTTTATTATCCTTGTCTATTTTGGAAATGCTAAAATAGATTATAAACAAAAGAGAACTGTAAAAAGAGAAAAGGAACATATGAGCATATATTTATTTTATTATATGTATTCTATGTGATCATATTTATGGTTTCTAAGATAGTCTCTTCATATAAGTGGAGAGATACTAAATTGACTTGTGTCTTTTTCAGGAAGATTCATCTAAGGCTTTGGGAAAGAACAAAAAAGTAAGAAAAGACAAGAAGAGGAGTGAACATTAAGAGCTGAAACTATATGAAAGGTTAATTTGCCTATAACTATATACAAATTCCTCAGTCATCAAGGAGTATATTGTGCAGAGAAAGGATCCTTGACTGCTCAAGCCAGCTAATTCATTGTGGACACCAACATTATCTTTTCTTCTTTGGTTATATCATCTGCCAAAAATAGAAAACTTCTGACATATTTATGTGTGTTTCAGGCTTATTCAGAAGAATTAATTTGAACTTAATCACCACTTCATCTAATTTTAGGAAGGTAACAGTTGCTCAGGGCAGTACCTGAATTAACTGTCCATTTCAGTACATGTCAAGTGCCTTTGTTAGGTGGGGAAAAAATGTCTCTAGAGGATTATAAATACATGATTTCTTGTCATTGGGATCCTCACTTTGTTAGATGAATATTGCTTTTACCCCGCTTTATGGCTTATTGGAATAAGAGCTCACAGAAGATTGATCTTGGTGAGTTTCTTCTTGTGATTTTACTTCATAAGTATGTCACCTTCCATTTTATAGTGTTCATTATTGAATAATGGGTTAAGTAAAAATTCAGGTATATCCATCTGCAGTTCTGTGCCAAAGTGATAATTCATCTAACATATTTGTTAGCATAAGTGTTACATCTCAATTTCTGTCTCAAACTGGTGATTGTGAGATTTCAAAAAGTGAGTTTCTTGTTGCTACCATTTTGTTTAATTATTGTAATGTAAAATAAAAAATGTGAAGTGTGAGTAGACTTTGCTTTGCCCCTAAAATGTGTTGGTGTAATATTTTTTTCTCCAGCAACTTGGAATTACCTTTCTTGTGATCTTCATTGAGGAATTAGAACTATCCTAGAAGCTATGCTATGGTTAATGGGGCATTCATAGAATGGGATAAAGCTGGCAGAACCACAGTGGGATAGGGGTAAGTCATGTAGTTAAAGACATGTGATGCCCATTTCCCACCAGCAGTCTGGCCTATCACTTGATTGGAAAAACAGAAAATTCCTTCTTTGTCCTATTCTTATCAAATCTTCTTTGTCATCAGTGTTTTATGCTCCTCCTTTCATTTGCAAATTGTGATTTACCTCTAGGCAGCTGGACAATAAATTTACTTTTGAGATACATAACACTAACTATTAGCGCTAACATATCATTAACTGTTCCTTTTCAAATATGACTGCAAACATTTGTTAGAAGTTATTAATTGATCACAGATTTGCCAGAGATTCCCTTGTAAAGGCAACTTGGGATGGTGCTGGAACATGGAAAAAGCATCAGAGAAAGTGGACACAGGGTTTTTTCTATTCTCTGATGTTCTGCTTTTAAAAGATCCCACATCTTTTTTTGATATATTTAATAAAAATACAGCAAATAGCCTTAGACTAGGATGAATTCTGAGAAATAAAGCTAAATTATATTTGTTGTGTTTAATATTGCCAGTTACCAAGAGTTAACACAGGATGATCTGTATGTATTTAGAATACTTACCTGAGATTCCGTGAAAAGTTAAGTATGCCCTATGTATTAACTATTAAAATGATTATAGAAGTTAACTTCTATACTTAACGTTACTACATTAACACAAATTAACATTAATATCACAATTTTGGCGTGTCAAGTCTGTGAAAGAACATATAAAACAGGAAGAATTTAAAATAAAATGTGAGTTTATTTTTTGCAACACCGAATTAGAATTTCTTCTTACTAAATAAATGTAGCATTTATTTAGGTCTTTATAAAAAACAAAGCACATTTATCTGTGATCTCATTTTCCCTTATGAAAAAGTTTAGTTTTTTTCTCTACAAAATTATTAAACTATATTTCCCAATAAACCTAATCTCCTTTTCCCAGTATCATCTAGTTAGTAAAAGGGAAAGATTCAACATTTTCCAATTCTACAACCTAAGTTGTTTCATACTCTACTGTTAGGGACCCCTAACTAATGATAGACTCTGTTTTCTCTCTTTAAATTTTATCTTGATTAGAGGATTTTCAAATTCTTCTATAATTTTCTATAGCCAGATCTATGCTGTAGTATATTTTATAGTATATTGTATTAGTTAAAATAAATATTCTCCATATGTAAAAACAAGTAACATTTACTTTAAAATGGTCTGGTTTGGAGGTATATATCATGAAACAGAAACTGAAGAGAATTATATCAAATTAATTCCATTCCAAGAAATAATAACATTAAGAAGGTACTGTTTGGAGAGAAGGTGAAATTTATTGAGGACAATTGTATTTTCACCTCTTATTCCACTATTTAGAGATAATCATTATTAGCATTTGGTATGTACATCCTTCTATTTTTTTCCTATGCATGATTTTGTATATATGGCTATTTTTTTCCCACAAAAATGGTATTAAATTGTATATACTGTTTTGTATTCTGCATATTTCATATAGAAGTATATTGTTAACATTTTCCCATGTCAATAAATATTCTTCTATGGCTTAATTTCTTATGGCTATATTGTCTTTAATCTTCTGTGTATCTTATAATACACTAACTAGTCCTGACTTGTTTCCAATTTTTAAGTTGTTTCTTCAGTCTTTTAATATTATAAACAACTGAAACACTATCATTATATGAAGACCTTTGTATACATCTCTGATTACTTTCTTAGGATAAATTGCTAGAAGTGGAATTTCTTGATAAAATGTGCAGTCTGGTAGCTTTTGTTTAGGTAAATTATTCTCTAGAAAAATTTTATCATATTCCCACTAACTTTGTGTTATAAAATATACTTAGGATACCAGTCAAATGTGAAAAAATGGACAGTTTTGTAGATAAATCTTTTTTAAAAATGATTTTTTGTTTTGAAATTATTACAGACTATAAGATGTTGTAAAAACAGTAGAGAGAGCCTGTGCTCCGTTTTCCCTATTAATAACATATAACTGAAGCATATTTGTCAAAATCAAGAAGTATATTCTGGATACAAGTTTTGTTGGGCTTGTGATTTTCAGATACCTTCTCCCAGTTTGTAGATTTTCATTCTCAACTTTTCTCTTAGTACAAGTTTTAAATTTTGATGTGATATAATTTATCCTTTTTTCTTTATCATATTTTGGTGTCATGTGGAGGGACTTCTTAGCCCTAAAAGAAAATGAATTTTTTTCTGTTTTCTTGTTTAAAGTTTGTATTTTCTGTTTGGATTTATTACCCATTTTTATTTTATTTGTTTATTGGATTTATTTATTTATGCATACAAGAACTAGGGTGTAGGCCAGAGGTGTGGGGTTGGGGTGAGAAGATTCATCAGAGACAGGGTGGGGAGCAGAACAGGCAGATCTTCTGAAATACATTGCTGAGGAGACAGTGAGCAAGACAAGAGAGGTCTGCTGTGCCATGTTGATCGCCTCCCTGGCTGGGGATCGAACTCATAGCAGTGGTTGTATATTGCTTGGTAGTGCTGAGACTTTGACCCCTGCAACACCAGGGAGACTATTCATTTTTAGTTAATTTTTATTTGTGATGTAAGGTTTTATTTGAATTTTTTTTTACATATGAATGTCCAAGTATATGTGACTAATTTTTGTTAAAGATTTATTTATTTATGCATACAAGAACTGGAGTAGAGGCCAGAGAGAAGTGACTAATTTTTTAAGTTGAACTTTTTATTGATGAATTTTCATAAAATAGTTATATATATTTGGCTCTACTTTGCAAATTTCACTCTTTATCACTACCCTAGTAAACTAAGCCTATGAATGTATCAGGGAACTTAATTTTTGCTTAGTTTCCTATTATGTAAAAATGTGAATTATGACTACTTCCTGTTTGGGAGATTACAAGGGTAAAATGAGGTGCCTTCCATGGTGCTTAGTATGTAGCAAGCAACCAATAAAGCCAATAAGTAAATAGTATTTTTTCTTTACCATTTAGGGGAGAAAGGTCTTACAGCAATATCTTTAAGATAAATTATTTCTGAGAGTTTTAACAGTAACTAGATTTTTAAGTTGACATTGAGATCACCAAGTTGTTAAGCTCCTTTAGGAAGGCAATCTAGCATGGTAGCTTACAGTTGGGTCTCTGAAGTCTATAAAATTTAAGTCCTATTTCTGCTTTTTGATAGTATGGCAAGCTTGGGCAAGTTACCTAATTTATATTCAGTTTTGAAAAATTTATAAAGACCAAAGCAATCTATGGGCTGCTATTGAAGATTGCTTAATTAGGCAGATTCTTGGAAAGCTCTGAGTCCAGTTAAGGAATATAGACTAAGGATTTGTTTTTTAAATTTATTTGTTTGTTTTTAAATAATACCTATTGGGGTACCCCCATCAGGTATTGCCACCATAGTGCACCCACCACCAGCCACCCATATTCCACCACCATAAACCATTGTGCTTCCTTTCTTCTTCCTTCTTATCCTTTCCTGCCTTTTTCCCTCTGGTGCTTTAGTTCTGTGTGAGCTAGCAAAAGTTAGTTTTTCAACTTTGCTTTATGTGACTATTAATTTAGTTACTTTATATTTCACATATTACGACAACAATAGGTATTTATCTAGGATTAAAAAACCTTTTCTATAGATAGCCAAATAAAAATATTTTATGTTTTTTTGAGCCATCCATGTCATAGCTGTTAAATTTCATTGTAGTGTGAATGCAGTCATAAACAATGCATAAACTAGTAGTAGTGGGCCTCCCCGGTGGCGGTAGTGCAGGGGTTAAGTCTCAGTGCTGTCACCACTAGGCCTGAATTTGATCCCTGGAGCTAACCCACATTTGGTGCAGCAGATCTCTCCTGTCTTACCCACTGCTCCCCTTAGTGTGTTTCAGTACATCCATCTGTTCTGATCCCCACTCTGGTGAATCCTCTCATCCCCTACACTGCTGGCTTATACCCCAGTTCTTCTATGCGAAAAGAAAGGAAAAACCAAACCAAAACAAACAAAAAAATAGAATAGCATATCTTGTTCCAATAAAAAAAATCTTAGGACACAGAAATTTGAATTTAATATAATTTTCACATGTAATAAAAAGTTATTTTTTGTAAAACTCTAAACATACACAAAGGAAAATAATCTTCCTTTGAGTTGCTTTTACTTCCAAATGTCTACTCACAAAATATATTTTTTTTCTGATGCTAGCTATGTAGGTTTTCCACACGTCAAGCTATGACATTAACTTGATGTTTTACAATTAAATTCAATTCTGACACTTATCTACCTGGAATAGTCAGATCCCACAGATAAGGGCTCAGTCCCACAGAGTTCACCTGTGCTGCTCACTGATTCAATACTGGTATAGACCCTCCAAAAAATGTGGTCCTGGAGATCTAGTAGCAATTCAGCTGAACTAGACAACGGATTTTTGGAGACTTGTGCATGAGGGAATAAGTGCCTGAAAAGGAAAATTAGGCCTGGCCCCTCAAAGGGAGCTGGGAGGAAATTTTTTAAAGGGGAAGTTCCACATGGTGGGGCAGAGGAGAAGAGTGTCACTGTTCTGGTTTGAGTTACTCCTGAGCATGTGCAAATTAGACTGGCTATAACCCAACTGTGCCTATGGACTCTTGGTCTTTTTCCTTCAGGAAACTGTAAGACAATTATTAATCAGGATTTAGTGTTTTTATCTAGTGTGGTACCTTCAGTCTGGTAGCCCAAAATGTTTGTCATTCCTCAACACAGGAATAACAAATGTGTGCCATTTTTTCCCAAAGTGAATCATGATTTCATTGACATAGGAAAAATATTAAAAATTATCTTAAAATTTTAATTGATTTTGTTTTTCTTGGCCTATTAGTCTGAAAATTTAGTTATGTGTTCTAATCAGGATGAAAAAAAAAGCAACTGGAGAAAGAACAAGGTTTTGTTTTAATATTTTGTAATTTATGTTTGACTTTCATTACAAGGGAATGGAAAAAAGTTAATTTGGCTTTGCTAATGTGATTATATGGAAACTATCTACTGATCATGAAATCCATGGATTATTTACTTGTTGAAACTACAGAGTAATGTCATAAAACTATCTTTGTAACATATATTTACAGTTAGTCCAAGTCCACTTTCAAGTAACTTTATAGTACTTTGTGGGTATTATGAGCACTTTGTAATAGCAAAATAATTCTAGTTCCTCCCAACTCTTGTATCATTCATGTCATTTACATACACACATGCACATACATATTTGCATATATATGCATATGCACATACATAAATATAAATGTATGTACATACATAATCAAATTAATTGGTGGTATTATTTTGAGAAAACGCAAACTGTTAGATCAGTTAAGAATAAGAAAAAGGAAAGCTTATTTACCTTCTCATTCCTTATTCAGTGACCTTCCTTCCTTTATAAAGATGTGAATGTCTGACTTATATTATTTTCCTTCTCTCTAACAAATGGTAGAGAAAACATTTTTAAACATTTCTTGCAATGCAGGTCCACTGGCAGCACATTTTCTCATTTTTGTTTGTTTGAGAAAGTTTTTCTCCGTCACTTTTGAAGGATAATTTTCACTGGTGTTTTGTGTTTTTTTTTTTTTCTCTCTCAACAATTTAAATGTGGGAATGTGTCATTTGGTAACATTTTGGTCAATGATAGACTAAATATTTGGTGGTGGTCCCAATAGACTATCTGATGTAGCTTGGGAGGGTAGTAAGCCATGCCATTTAGAAATGTTTGTGTAATTCAACTCTATGATGTTTATACAATGAAAAAGTTGCCTAATGATGTATTTCTCAGAAGTATCCTTGTTAGTAAGCCACACAGTATTGTATTTCACACCACTCACTTGATTGCAAGATTTCTGAAAAGTTGGATTCAAGTCATATCTTTGCTCTTCCCCAGCAAACAGTGGGACAGGCCAAAGAGGTAACCTACCTGGGTGAGCCAGGTGAGCTCTGGCAGCAAGGTGGACCCTGCTAGCACAAGAGAAGAACTGTCAAGGCCCTTAGGTATCCCTTTAAGGACCTTGGTGAGTTCTTGGGAAGGTCCTGGAAGCAGTCCCACCAAAACCACCTCAATAAAGAAAAGAAAGAAACTATTCTAAAAATAAGGTATTTTTTAAATGGAATAATTTCAATAAAGGATAACTTTAACGATATAAGATGAACTTCTTTAAATCAGTGAGAAAATATAAAGGCACTTAAAGGAATCCAAGGGACAATGAATTTAGATTTAGATAGAGGAGAAAACTTTCTAGTAAACTTCTGAGAAAAGTATAGAATACCCTTCTTTGGGAGCTCTTACAATACTGACTTAATGTGCATGAGTGAGATAGCTCACAGGTTAAAGATTTAAATAAAAGACAATATATTTGATCTATGAAAAAAGAAAGAAAAAAATGTTATGCCTTGGGGTAGTTTTAAATTTTTTGCTATGTATTCTGTGTGGTATTCTCTGAGTTTCCTCAGTGTGTGATTTGGTGTCTGAAATTAATTTGGGGAAATGTTAGTCATTATTGTTTCAAATATTGCTTTTGTTCTTTCTTTTTCTTCTCTTGGTTTTCCTATTATGTGTATGTTACACCTTTTGTAGTAACCCACAGTCCTCAGATATTCTGTTCTGTTTCTTTCTCTTTGTTCTCTTCAGTGTTTGAGGATGTTGTTGATAGATCCTCTAGCTCAGATATTCTCATTCAATCCAGTCTACTAATAAGCCCATCAAAGGTGTTTTTCATTTCTGTTAAAACATTTTTCATCTCTAGCATTTATTTTAGATTGTTTCATAGAATTCTCTGTACTTACATTGCCCATCTATTCTTGCATGCTGACTATTTTATCCATGTGAGTCCTAGCACATTCATCATAGTTGTTTTAAATTTCCAGTCTGATAATTCCAACATCCCCATGTATTCTCTCTTCAAATTGTGTTTTTTTACCTTTGGTATGCCTTGTCATTTTTTCTTAATAGCTAAACTGACAGGAACAGCTGTAGATAGGCCTTTAGTGATCTGATGGTGAGGTGTGGGCTAGGGAAGCAGTCTAGAGTCCCGTGGTTAAATCCCAGTCTTCTAATGAGTCTGTCCCCTCTTATGGCAGGGCTGGATGGCTAGAGTGGGCTCTTCCTCCATTTCAGTTAGTCTCGATGATACCCAGCAGATTAAGCTCTGATTAACTAGTTTCCCTTGAGCACAGACCTTGTTATAAACAGAATATTCTGTATAGAAGCTTTTTAGTTTGATGTAAAGCCAGCTGTGTATCTTTTCCTTCACTTTCTTTGCTTTGGGGGATGAGTCCTTAAAGATGTTTCTGAGATGTATATCATGTAGTGTTTTACTTATATTTTTTCTATGTATTTTATGGTTTCAGGTCTTATCTTCAATTCTTTTATCCATTTTGAGTTGGTTTTTGTGGATGCTGTGAGGTAGTGATCTATGGCGATGGTGCATGGGTATTTTGAATTGGTGGTGGGAATTCTATGGGGACGACACCTGAGAGGAAAAAACAAACATGATACAAAAATGAACAATGATGTAAAATATATATAAATAAGCTATATATATTTTTTAAAAAGAATAGAATGCTCTGGCTCATTTCAAAAGGGTTCCTTTTCTTCTCCCCCTGCAGAAAATATCAGGGGGCATTTCCGTATTAGCAACTGTGGGAACCCTCCTCAAGCTTCTGGAAGTTAATCTATGACTGAGCACCCCCTGGAGTTTTAAACTCTCAGACTTGTGCACACTGAGCTGCCAGCAATTTTTTATTCACAGTTCATATTTTCCCGCTCCGATGCTGGTTCCTACAGTGTCTTCTGTTTTCAGAGGCTGCTGTGGCAACTCATGACTCCCTGTAGTCTCCTGTCTCTCTAATCTTATGGACAATATTTTGTCCTTTGACCTTCCCTTATGGATCTAAGAAGAGACATTGATTTTTGAATCTGTTCTGCTTTGTACTTGTTGGTACAGTTGTGACTTCCAAGTTCCTTCCACATAGAACCAGAAGTCTTAAGAATACATTTGCATGTTAGTAACTTGTATAAATATCATCATAGTGATTAGATTTGAAAGTGAATTTATTTTTTTCCAGTTTAATAATATCTATGTTTTAAACACCAAAGTGTATTTCAAGCTCACGAAGCAGAAATTTAAGATGACCGAAAAATTTTTACGGAATCTGATTTTAAAGAGAAAGTTCAGATCAATGTGAAACCTTGCTAGTGTTCAAAAAATGTAGGTTCTTCCAATCTCTTATATAAAGAACAAAATAGCACAACAGTATAGTTGACACAAAGAACCAAGCAGTGAGTGTGATTTCCACAGTATATCCAAGAGACTAGTATATAAAGAACTTTTACAACTCAGCAAGAAAATAATGAAAAACCCAACTAAAAGGTAAGCAAAGGACTTGAACAGACTTTTATTCCTTCTTTATTTATGTATATTTGACTTCATTGTGTCCCCATGGATTTCCCACCACCATTTCACCCCTCCACCTGATGGTTCTCAGTCCCTTGTGCTCTTTCTGCCCTCAACCCTCTCCCTCCCCAATCCCCACCAAGTGCCCCCAATTTGTTCTTGTCTTTTTGTTTTTGTATTATTATTATTATTGTTAATATTCTTTTGAATAGACTTTTTTGGGAAGAAAATATACAAGAAGCACATATGAAGATGGTCTATACTGTCTTTTAGAGTGCATACACAGCAACTGAGACAATGAGGATTGCTTTAATAGCTTTCATTCACTGCCTTGTAAGAGAGTGGCAGAGTTCTAAAATGCATTTTTTTAGGGTTAATCTTTAACTGATTTAGTTAACAGCTTGTTAGTGTACATTTTGTGTAGTCATGTTTGTTAGTTTTTAAAGAGTTCTTGAAAGCTTGGCGTTTCCTTTTTGTCACCAGTTATTATCTTCTTTTGGAACCTGAGTAATTTATTCATTAATATAAAATGTTGATACTATGTGACTCAGAAGATCTCAGGCTTTCACATTTGTAGCCTGAGTTGAACTATAATATAATGTACTGATGACATTTCATTGAACTATCTTTGAATAGAACATTGCTGTTTCTCCTAGTTTTAGAAATGCTGGCATTGAGAAAAAAGAATGTAATAACACTACATAAATTTTTTTCAGATGATGTGCAGAAGAAGCTGATTGAGAATGCAGGAACAACTGTAGGGAGAAGCATTCTGATCTACCTTAGAACTACCGAAATGAATTACAGTGAGGGTAACCAACTAAAATACATCATCACACCATAGTCCTTGCACAGAAAGTGGTTAAGTTTGATATATTGATAATACAGTTTTGAAGAAATATGAAAACAAATATTGTATAAATATTTAAAATATGAACTATGAAAGCAAGTATTGTACTGAATTTAGCCTCATGGGAAAAAAAATAAGTCATTTCTTAGGAAAAAACAGAATTCTCTTTTATCTCTGGGTTTTTTTTGAGTGGTTTCTATTGCGATGTGTTTAATCTTCTAAGTGTTTGAACTGCCATTAATCCTGTATAGTGTATTTTCAGTTCAGATATTATAGTTTTCAGTTCAAGAAACTTGATCTAGGTCTTTTGAAAAGATCTTCTGTATCTGTATAAGGATTTTTTTAAAATGTAAAGTACAGATATAATAGTAGTTTTAATGTTATTGGCTTATTCTAATTTCTCTGTCAATTCTGGGTGATTTCAGTTGAGTTTTCTCCCAATTATCAGTCATCTTTGCTTGTTTCCTGCTATGCCTGATAATTTTTAATTGGATTCTAGACGTTTTAAATTTTACCTTGCTGGAGACAGAATAGTATGATGTTCTATATGTATTTGTGAATTGTGTTCAGGGCTGCAGTTAAATTACCCGGAAACAGTTTGGCCCTTTTAGATCTTGCTTTTAAGATCTGTTAGGCAGGATCCAAGCAGTGTTTAGTAAAGGGGAAACTAATCCTGTCTACTGAAGCGAGATCTTCCTAAGTAGACCACCCAGTCTACTTAAGCATTTAAGAGTTTCATCAGGCTGATGAAAGCATCCCGGGAACAATCCCGGGAACTCGCCCCCGGGAAACACTGGTACTGTTCCCTCTGCTATTTTTAAAGGTTCTTTTTTATGCCTGACAACATTTCCTCACATACTGTGCTAATTGGTAATCTGCTGAATTTTTGAGGAAGCTCCTTTGCAGGTCTCTAGACTCCTGTCTCCCCACAGCTCTGTGGCAGTCTTCTGTGGGGTTCCCTGATTCTCAGCTCCATCCCCCCATCCAGTCAGTCAGCAGGGATCCTTCTGGTCTTTTCCTCTCTGCTCAGAGCCCTGGATACTCTCTTGGGAAAGTAGTTTGGGGCAATGGCAAAGCCTACTTCATTTTATTCCTCTCGGGGTATACAATCTTCACTGCTGACATCCAGGGCCTTGAAAACAATTGCCTCATTTATTCTGTCCACTTTTTTGTTGGACAGGATGGATGGTGAGCTTAGTCCCTAGAGTGCAGAACTATGTTACTTTTAAAATGAATCCCATTTGAGCCCAGTTTTTTTTTACTTAACCAATATAACAATTATATTTCATATATAGTATATAATCACACTCTATTAAAGGAAAATGGGTAAGACACATTAAATGTGTAAAAGACAAATTTGTTGTCTTTTAGAAATAAATTTTTTGTGTCAGTTAAAGGGAAACCGTTACCACAACTCTGCTTTATCAAGTATCAAGATTCAGGAAGTGCTATGAGATTAGATTTTGAAAAATGTTGTTGTCAGTAGGAGATTATATATTTGAGATATCCGATCAGAAACTACTTTTAAGAGTTGACTTATTGGATTCATTTCTGTACTGAGTTGCTTCTTCATCATTAGATGTGATGTCATATAATAGCACAACTTTTTCAACAAGCACTCGCATTACTTTAGCATTTTTAATGAGCTTGTTAGCTTTTGCTATAATGGTAGGAAATGCCGTGGTCATTATAGCTTTTGTGGTGGACAAAAACCTTAGACGTCGGAGTAACTATTTTTTTCTGAACTTGGCCATTTCTGACTTCTTTGTGGGTAAGTTATATATCTTTGTATAAGATAATATTTTCCAACTATAATTTATTTCTAAAACCTTAAAATAAACTTTTGTTAGTTCAAGAAACTGAAATTGGGGGTGATTAAAGACCGAGAAATTCAGGATTAAAGTCATGGGGGACCTGACTGGCACTTTAGGGAAATAGTATATAATGTGTAAATCAGCTTTGTAGGGGAATTTCATAATTATGAAATTGTCTTAGTCTTAACGTCATTTATTTCTGGAGCTATTTTCCTGGTATGTTTAGGTTCATCAGTATTCCTTTTTAAGGAACATAGCTTTCTTATTATCACAGTGTCGGAATAATAGGAAATAATGTACGTATGGTAACCAGTAACAATCAAATGCTGAAATGTTCAGGTCAATTAAATAGCATGGCTAACAATATTATTTTATGATGGGTATAGAATAGTATAAAATACACTTAACACTAAACTATCTTGTATATAATATGGCATGATAGCACTATATGCATCTTGCTCAAATTAATCTTATTTGGAAACAAGCACTTTGTAATTTTTTATTGTTCAGTAATCCTTATTTTAAAACAATGTTTATTATAACAAGTAAAAGTATAGAAACATGAACTGATAATATTATTTTAGAGGAGCTTTTAGTATGATTTAATATGGCGTTGTCTACAGCTATATAAATGCTTGTATTTATGTTAAAATGAAACAAAACTCATAGAATGCTTAGTTTATTGCCTGGAACACAGTGGTTGCTCAACAAATGTTAGTTCCCTTCTCTTCACATTTTACTGCAGATATGTTTCAACTCAAACCAAAGTTACAAATATTAATTAATCCACGATGTGTAAGTACTGTTAGGTACTCATGTAATTAGATATTGATGAGATATACAGAAGACTTTCTTTTTTCTTCAATAAGTTTCAAATATCGTATATAGCAGAAGGGAAATTCACAAATGATATAATAGTATAG
Organism: Galemys pyrenaicus; assembly: GCA_019455555.1. NCBI lineage: Eukaryota > Metazoa > Chordata > Mammalia > Eulipotyphla > Talpidae > Galemys > Galemys pyrenaicus. The sequence goes on along the minus strand of JAGFMF010011668.1, from coordinate 17,596,659 downwards.
AGTGATATGGAACCCATGAATACCTACCATATGCTGTGGGCACTATGAGGAAAGAGAAAGCATGTGAACTTCAGAGGATGGGTAGAATTTCCATGATAGACTGGAGTAGAGAGGAGAATTCCAAGAATCAGCATGGGTGTACTGGTAGAAAGATATCGTGTGTAACTTTTTAATTGTGAGCTCAGGGCAGGCTGGTGTGCAAATGACTATATGGATGGATAGAGTTGGAGTGGTTGGAGGCTGTATATGAAGACCTTGAATACTAGTGTAAGTCTTGGTTGAACTTTTTACAGCAGATCATGTAGAGATTTAAATATATATATTATTTATTTATGCATACAAGAGCTAGAGTGTAAGCCAGAGGTGCAGGGAGGTGAGAGGATTCACCAGAGACAGAGCTGGGAGGAGGACATGCTTATCTACTGAAATACACTGCTGAGGGGAGCAGCAGGCAAGACAGGAGAGGTCAACTGCACCATGTGGGTCAGCTCCCTGGCCAGGGATCAAACTCGTGCTACAATGGCTGCCAATAGCTTCATAGTGCTGAGACTTAATCCCTTACGACACTAGGGATGCCCTAAGTATTTTTAGAAGTGAGTGATTGGATGGATTAAAACTTTATGTTAAAGGCACCAGAAGAGATATAGTAAGTGAGAGGAGCAGGAGCGAGTGCAGCTTAGTTGCAAGACAACACTGCAGGCTTCCAGGTGGGCGTCATGTGCTGGGGCTCTGAGCTATGGTGAGGGTGGAAAGGAAGTCTGAGAGCAGAGCTGCAAGAGAAAGAGAAAAATTACAGATTGAGTTCTGGGGACAAGAAAAGTATGATATTATTAATAGAAATATGGATGATTTGGTGAGGGCAGTTTATGCTTCCCATGTTGTGTTGATTAAAGTTCTGGAAGGAACTTCCAATTGTAGAGATTGATTTATGAGTCATGGCATAGAAATGACAGGGTCACAGATAAAGAAGGCTAACTAATACAGAAATATTTAAAATAGTTTAAAATAATGCAACAATTTCCTATCCCTCTCCTCTATTTGCCCTTTCCATGTAATTGACATTAAATTTTTTATATGCTGCTGTATCTTTTCATATATCATTTTCTATTCTTGCATAAACACATGCTAAAACACAAGCACGTTTTTGTGAACGCAGAGAATATTCTGCTTTAAATAAACTAACTTTACTCCTTCCCAGAACTGTAGAAATTTTAGATGGTACTTAGCATTTAAAGTCAATTATATATTTTGACTATTCCAAAGGGGACTAGTCTGTGGTGGTAGGAAGAATTGGGTAAAATTATAACCAACTGAGGGAGCCTGAGCCTGAGAGTTCTCAACGAAGATGGTTCCAGATAAGAATGGGGTCTCTCCACGTATGGCCACTGAGTTGCTGAATATATAGCAGTGGAAATACAGAAAAAAAGGTCTGCCTTTGTTGTCCTTCTCTTCAAAGTAGGATGGGTTGGGGAAATAGAGTATTAATAACAATAATAAGTAAATAAAAGCATGTGTGTTTTAAAGGGTAATCATTCTTATGGAGGAAAACCTAGCAGAGATGAGGGACAGAGGTGTAGCAGAGATTAGGTTGTAAATCTAAACTTTAGGGGTTGGGCTTACACATTTGAGCAAACAAAAGGCTCTGAAGAAAGAGCAGTTCATGGCCAGGAGCAAGTGCACAGATGTGAAGGGGGAGGCAGTGTATCTGAAGCCAAAGGAGCTGGAGTGGGTGAGTGAGAGTGTAGGAGAAATATTGCTGGACAATGGAGTGGAGATGCCTCCCCAGTCACAGAGTTTAGCTAAAGTGCAATTAACATACCATTGCAGGTAGATTCATGGCCCAGTCTCAGCCCTCCTAAACAGAGCTGCAGATAATAACAGGCTGGTCTATGTCCTTGGAAAATTACCTCCCTGTAAAACTTTCCCTTTCCTCTGGGAACTAGCCTTCAAACATATGGTTTGTATATATATATTTTTTTTACCCATGTGGCAATGTAGAGAAAGTAAAGTATAAAAGGAGTTCCCGGCCTTTGTTGGGGCCCAGATTTTTGGAGAAAGGTCCGTGTCTGGGTCCATATGCATATGAACCTAGAATAAAGTGCCCGCCGGTCTCCAGAAATCCTTGAGTACTGCCAGGTTTATCCTCTCATATCCTGGTTAAGGGCTAGAGGAATTTCCATAATAAGAGATGACATTGAACTGTAAATTACTGGCATGGTGTGCCTCCTCTTCATTCCGTGGAGGAAATGGGTGTTTGTGTGGAAACCGCACTGGGGACTTTGGAAGCCACAGTTCTGGGTCTTAAAAGATACTTTGTTTTGTCTTAGGTGAACCTGCTGACCTATTTTATACTAGAGATGTGCATGCATACACACATCCTTGAGATGGAAGGTTCCACAGAGAAGCTTATTTATCATTAAAATATATTTGAAACATAAAACAAGCAGGAAATTTGGACTGCATAAAAGAACTGACCATGTAGCGCTTCATTTCTGCGGTGACCTGTGGCGTATTTGTGCCTAAACATTGGCCCAATCCCTCTCACAGGTTCTGAAGCCACACTGTTGTAGCCTCATGCCATCTTGCTCTGGAAGAATGCAGGCTTTTCTTCACTCTTCTCTTCCTCCCCCCCCCCCCCATTTCTATTCAAAGATACTAAACAGAGTAAGATTTCAATTGTGCTTCTACTTAATAGATTATGTTCTCAGTGAGTAGTTTTACCTGTCTGAAATGGCAGTGCAATTAAAAACCCTTACAAAGCTAAGGGGAAGGGAGGTTAGTCATTATAAGAGTTAGGCAGTTTCTGTGCTGAGCTGAACAACTTCTGTTTTTGTTCATTCAGTGAAAGATAACAGTTAAAGCCAGGAGCTCCAAAATCACATGGCCTGGCTTCAAATCCAGTCTTTCACTTACTAGCTGAGTAGATCTTGGGCTGATTTTTGACTCTTTTTTTTCTATTTTTTTTTTTTTTTTTGAGTTTCAATATCTTTATAAGCTAACTCAGCTTGATCTCTAGCTCACAAAGTTTCTATGAAGGTCAATGCACTTAACAGAAACCCTGGCATATGGTAACTGTAATATAATGCATATTAGCTGCTGTTAATTTATTTAAGTTAATGTGTAACCACTGTACTACTCTGGATGTGAGAGATACAAAGTTTGACTTACAAGTGAGAAGTTAGAAGTTAAAAGATGCTATGATCTAAAGTAGATTATATATTTGCAGGAGGAGAGGTGGGAAGGAAGGGAGAGAGGGAGGGTGAGAGGGAGAGGGAAATAAAGTGCCAGGAGACTACAGATGACAGAGGGGTCACTTCCATCAAGAGAACCCCTCTTGATGTCAAGAAAGATGACAAGGAACATATCATTTTTGAACTGGGTGAAGGATGAGGAGGAAGTAAATAGACTCAGTGGAAGAGAGGGCATTCTAGGAAGTAAAAGTGATGGCGGCAAAGGCAAAGAGATGTGCAATAGGATGTGTTTTGGAGGGCAGATGGCTCCTCCTATTTGGATTGGATCATGAACATAAATGGTCATGATTATGCTGTAAATGCTGAAAATACAGGTTGGTAGCTGCATTTACTTTGGAAAGTAATAGGGAGTCATTAGAAGTATCGTGTTCATGACAACTATTAAACAAAGCTATTTAAACACTGTGTAGGAGCTCAGTCCTGATTATGTTGAAGAAATGCAATAATTTTCTAAATTATAACAAGTCACTTGTGGTCAGTGCAGACATGTTACTGTGTTACATACCTATGTTTTCGTGTATTCACATGATAGGAGCTTTTAGCTTGTGTTTTTCCTCCATACAGGTATGATTTCCATTCCTCTGTACATTCCTCACACATTGTTCGGCTGGAATTTTGGAGATAAAATCTGTACATTTTGGCTTCTTATTGATTATCTTTTATGTACTACATCTGTATACAATATTGTGCTCATCAGCTATGATCGATACCAGTCAGTCTCGAATGCTGTAAGTCAAACATTAATTTATCTTTCTCAGATGGTTATATACATGTATATATGGGCGCCCTTGCCCTAATCTTTCAAGTTTAACTTTCTGTTTAATTAACAAATCTTAAGAGAACCTGATGATCCTTTTGTAATCTACCACAAAGTTGTTGTTAACCCTTAGTGAATATTTATGCATGTGATTTGGGTCAATCACTCCCCTCTATGCCACTAAGAGTGGAAAGGTACTAGGAAACTCTAAGTTCCTTTGTGAAGTGGTATACTGAGTTCCCAATAAAGTGAATATATTTCAGATTCTCAGTAGGTTTATCAGTTCCACCCCTTTGTCAAATCGAGAACTAATTTTTTTTGCTCAAGATGAAGGAAGTAGAAAGACTTTGGAGCCCTTTGATTGCCAAAAGACCCAATTTTGAATTATCAAAAGAAAAGGCAGCATACTGGGAAGCTGGCTTAGACAGTGAGGCCGATCAGAAAGATTCAGTGCCTGTGACCCTCCAGGACCCATCTCAGCTGAACTTCCCCAAGCTTTCAAGGAGCTTTATCGACAGGTTGGTGACAACTCTTAAGCTAACTTGAAGTTGCTTTAAGTAAGTACATGGTGGGAGGGGGCCATCCTATCAGGCTGTGATCCAAGATCCTTCAGGCCTCCGTGGGCAGCTTGCATCACCTCTAAATTCCAGGGACCCAAAGTCCTGTGTGACAGGACCTTGCTAAGTACTTGGATACACGGAATGTAATTGAATGCATCAGCAGAGTCTACTTTTGAAGAATATAATAGTGTAATGAGGAGAAAGGTCCATAAACAAATGTGTTCAGACTATGGACTCAGTGCCATGCTGGAGTTGCTGAAGACAGTGCCAGCACTGGGTGGGGGGACTGTCTTTGGAGGCAGACAGGATCAAGAGACAGGCAACGACAGATTGCTGGAACAAAGAGACTCCAACATGCTGAGGCTCAAACAAGAAAGAGTTTATTTTTCCTCACAGAACAATTCAGAAAAGATAGACGGCTCTACTCCCAAACCTCACCAGGGACAGGCTAACGGGGTGGCACTATCTTCTAGGGCAGGACCGACAAACTTGTATATGAAGCTAGATAGCAGATTTTTTTTTTAAACTCTGTGGGACCTATGATTTCTGTTATAGCTGCCCAAATCTGCTATTATGGTGTGACAACAGCCTCAGGTAACATGGAAAAAAAAAAAAAGTTTCATTCTCTTCCAAGAAAACTATACAGACTGGTGGTGGATCACGTTTGTTCCACAGACAGTAGTTTGCTGAATTCTGCCCTTGGTCATTACCCTGTTTTTTAAGGTCAGAGCCAGATCATTACCCCTCCAGGTTTAGACAAGAAGGGTGAAGGGCAGAAATCTAGGGCAAGGGATTTTTTTTTTTTAACCAGGTACTGCAGAATCATAGTCACTTACATTTTATCAGTGAAATTCAGTCACATGGTTCCACCTTGATGCAGGGCAAGCTGCAAATGTGTTCTCTAGCTGACCCACCACAGGCCAGGAAGAAGGGGAGAGCAGATGCAAGAGGACAGCCAGCCCTTGTGCCTCTTGGTTTTGAGTATTTCGCTGACACTAGAGTCCAAGGCAGTTTATACTGCAGGGACATGAATTTGGACTAGCAATTTAGATCCCTATAATCTCATGTGTTTCAAACCATAAAACTTGCCCCACTATTGAATCAATAAATCAGCTCCGTGGGTTGTAATCAGTTACACTTTTTTAAATTAAAAAAATAGAAAGGATCAGAGAGAATGGAATAAAGGTTAGAGAAGAAAATATCAGAATATTTGCACACAATAAAGGCAAGTATTGTTTTGTGAATACTTTCTATTGTCTTTGTTGTAATGTAAAATGAATTTAGGTCACAGTCCAAATGTTTGAAAAATAGTGCTCTATTTCAGTCTTTCCTATCTGTCGTTAAAGTTTTTCCTTTCTTTCTGGGTTAACTTTTCTTTTCTTTTTTTTTAATGATTTATTTATTTATGCATACAAGAACTGGGGTGCAGGCCAGAGGTGTGTGTGTGTGGAGGGGGTGAGAGAGGATTCACCAGAGACAGAGTGGGGACAGAACTGGCAGAACAGGCAGACTGACTGAAACACACTGCTGAGTAGAGCATCAGGCGAGGCAGGAGAGGTTTGCTGTGCCTTGTGGGTCCCCTCCCTGACCGGGGATCGAACTCGTGCTGCAGTGGCTGTGAATGCTTCATGGTGCAGTGCTGAACCCTTTGTGCCACCAGGCAGGCCCTAATTTCTCTTTTTAATCTTCACTGGAACTTAACTGGACCCTCTTCAAGGAACATCTGAGTTCTTGAGTCTACCTCAGGTTCCTTGGAAGATTATCTGTTTAGAAATAGTGCTTGGAAGTTAGGGAGCGATGAGTGGGGTCCAGAAAGAAAATGGGTGGGCTGTTTCCTGGTGGTGGCTCAGGAATCCCCTTGATAATGCAGGCTGTAAACTCCACGAGGGTTGGGTGAGCGAGCCCCAGTAGCCTGAATGCAACAGGAGGCACGTAGGTAAGGGGAGCTCACAGATTTGTGGTTCACTGTCCACCCGGGGCACCCACAATACAGGCACCTCTGTTGGTTGCATGTTAGACGCAGCTAAGACCAGAAGGAAGCCTTCAAAGATGTGGTGAGCTCTCGGAAGTGATAGTGGGGAAGCTGCACTCTTGCAGTTGAAAGTGGCAGAGGCAGTGTGATGGTGCAGACCCGTGGCCTGGGTCTGGGAGTGGGAATCTGGCAACAGGCAGAGCTCAGACAAGTTTCCTGGAAGGGATGGGGGGAGAGGAACAGCATAGCTGGAGGGCATGGGGATGAACTTGTATGCAGCAGAATTGAGGTAGTGAAGGGAGAGTATTTCTTGTAGAGGAAGAAATTAGCCTGAAGGTAAAATCAAGACTGTGAAGAATATTGTCCTGGGAACCCTGGCTGGTCTCCTAGGACTGCTGTAACCAAGTACCATACGCCAGGGCTAAAAGTAACAATCCTATTAGCTCCCAGTTCTGGAGGCTACAGTCAGGAATAAAGGGGTAGGTAGGGTCATGCTACCTCTTGCATGCCTTTTTCTTAGCTACTGGGCCATCCTTAAGGTTCTCTGGCTTGGAGATGCACCACCCCAGTCTCTCCTCCATCATCACCTGGAGTTGCTCCCTTGTGTCTATGTCTCCTTTTATATAAGGACCATTGCTTTAGTAGGTTAGAGCTCACTTGACTTGATTGAAGATCAGTAGTCAGGACTTGGGGGGTACAGAGTTCAACTGCAGTGGGCACTTAGAAGGACTCTGCATCTTGCTATTAATATAAGCAAGTTCCAGGGCAGCTCTGGTTCACCAAAGCAGCCCGAATGGCAGAATATGTGGATACCTTACTGGGGCAGTGGAGGGAACAGGGAGGCCGGGGGTGGGGTGGGGCGTATTCTGTGGTGGGTGAGAGCTGGGCCATTCCAGTTGCCATGAGCCTGGATGCAAGACATCTTGAGTTGTCTATCTATCAAAAAATGCTACCCAGAGATGAAGAGATCTGCATTGTCTTCTCAATTCCCTGGGATGTGTATTATCCCATTTGACCTTATGCATAATAGAAAAGAGATCACTTCCAACATATTGCATCATATCATTACAAGGCTGAACAGAGCAATTAAAAAACTAAATGCTGTTTTATGACCATCTGGGTATTGTTACCATCTTCACAATCATTAGATTTAGTGCAAGAGACACATTAATTAGTGGCATGACAAGCAGAAGGCAAAAATGTGTGGAAGTTTGTGGTCAGCACCATGTGTATTTTAGCTTAGCCTCAGAAATACCCATGATTTGGAGAAAAATACTTCCCTGTGGTTTAAGAAAAAAACTTAGTTTTGTCGAGAAGGTGACATCTTCTCAATCGGCACATACAATTCATAAAAGAAAGACAGCTAGGTAATGTTGAACCCTTTAGATGAAAATAAGAAAATACTGTAAATGAGATTAGAAAGCCCAGAGAAAATAGTACACAGAAGAAAAGAGATGCATATTCTCATATCATGGCTAGATCACTTTTTTTTCAGAAAAAGAAGGAACATTGGAGCTGAAGGGAATCTTACTGATTTGAGAGAGAATCAGAGAGATTGACTGTTCCAGCTCTTCTACACATCCTTGTTTCACACAGCTTCCCTGGTGATTCAGGGGTTAGTGTCAGCACTATCAGCTATTGCTAGCCACTGCAGCATGAGTTTGATCCCCAGCCAGGGAGCGGACCCACATGGTGCAGCAGACCTCTCCTGCCTCCCCGCTGCTCCCCTCAGCAGTGTATTTCGGTTGATCTGCCTGTTCTGTTCCCAGCTCTGTCTCTGGTGGATCCTCCCATACCTCTCCTCTCCCCACCATCACATTTCCCTCTCCCCCTCCAATTCTGGCCTATACTCCAGTTCTTGTGTGCATAGATAAAAAAAAATAAACCATTTTTTTAAAAAAATCCTTGTTTCATAATTTTATTCCTTTGCTTTATTGATTGGCTTTAAGGTGTCTTTAGATTTCTTTTTTTAAAAAAATATTTATTTATGCACACAAGAGCTGGGGTACAGGCAAGAATCGTAGGAGGTGAGAGGATTCACCAGAGACATAGTGGGGAGCAGAACAGGCAGATCAACCGAAATACACTGCTGAGGGGAGCAGCAGTGAGGCAGGAGAGGTCTTCTGAGCCATGTGGGTCCCCTCCCTGGCTGGGGATCCCTCGCGCTGCTGTGCCCAGGATGCTTCACAGTGGGGCTCTCAATGCACTGCGCCACCAGGGAGGCCCTGTCTTTAGATTTCTTTAAGAAAATACTAAGTACTTGAATATCTAGCGAAGATCAGGTGTCCTGATTTGAGAGCAGTTCTCCCTCATAGATTCTCTTTGTCCCTGGTAGATACCTGTCCTTAAAACTATGGGGACCTTGAATATTCTTCACTCTTAAAAATGACTATGGTAGCTCCACCATGCCTCAATATGGCTGGCTACCACAGCTTTGGCACCACTTATTTTTTTTTTTCCAGGTGGAAACACTTATAGAGAGAAGTGAGTGACATTCGGTAACACTGTAGTATTTTGCATAGCAGATATAAGCTTGCTTTTTGTTGTTTGCCTTAAGAGTGATGTAAGGGTTCTTTCTCTTCCTGACCCCACCGTGAAGTCTCAATGTAAATTAGAGAATAAATTCTCTTTGAATATTGGAATTAGAAAAGCCAGCGGTTTTCACACTTTTTTGACTGTGGCTATAGTGAGGAATGCATTTTTCAATATGATTTCTTTCTATGTATCTTTCTGTTCCCAAAGCAAAAGTTCCATCAGACAATATATACCTTACCATGTGTGATAATTTTGACATGGACTATCCTATTTCATTCAAATAACACAATAACACAATAACAACAACTAGTCTTGGCCTCACCTGCGATTGAGAAGCATTGTGTGAAGGTATATCCAGTTTCAGTTGTTTAACAGTTCAGATCAGGGGACCAAGAAATAATGCTTCTTTATTTCAGATGTTGACCTTGCTATTTTTTTTTTATAGTGTTAGGTGTTTAACCTTGAGGGTTACACTCTTGCCCTTGAAAACCACTAGAGAGCTTTACATCTTGGCCCAGGCTCCACTGACATGGAACCCTCTGGACCCACATTGTGTTACCCCGGTCCACGTAACACTCCCACCTCTCGCGCAATCCTGAAACTCCCGGGGACCCATGGTATGCTTCCGGAAGTCAACAGATGTTCATTATACTGAAGATAATTTATTTGATCTCTTTTAGGTGTCCTATAGAACCCGGCACACTGGGATTCTGAAGATTGTGGCTATGATGGTGGGCGTCTGGGTGCTGGCCTTCTTAGTGTATGGGCCAATAATTCTAGTTTCAGAGTCTTGGAAGAATGGGAAGAAGGATTGTGAACCTGGGTTCCTTTCAGAATGGTATATCCTTGCTATCACGTCATTCTTGGAATTCCTGATCCCAGTTTTTTCAGTGACATATTTCAACATTTACATTTTTTACAGTCTATGGAAGCGTGGTAATCTCAGCAGGTGGCAAAGATATCCCACACTCACTTCTGTCTCTTCCATTAACTGTGAAAACTCATTGAATTTGTCAAGAGCAGTTATCCTGGAGCCGAGGGAAGCAGCAAAGTCACGTCCTTCTGAGAGACAAGGCAGAAAGAGCAGCCTCTTGCTTCCTTTAAGAATCCAGATGAACAGGAGTGCAGCTGCTTCCAAAACGAGTTCCCTCCATCACTTGGATTCTATAGCTCTTCGTCAGCGGGAACATCTTGAGCTGCTTAAAGCCAGGAAATTAGCCAGGTCTCTAGTCATTATCTCAGGTGTTTTTGCCTTTTGCTGGGCTCCCTATTCTCTATTTACAATTATTCGTTCAATTTATGGTCTAGATCAGTATCCTAAAACCATTGGATATGAAATAACATTTTGGCTTCAGTGGTTCAATTCCTTTGTCAATCCGTTTTTGTACCCATTGTGTCACAAGCACTTTCAGAAGGCTTTCTTGAAAATTTTTCATATGAAAAAGCAAGCTGTAATATCACACAGTCAGTCAATGTCCTCTTGAAGAAAATTTTCTTGCTTACATAAATTTTAGTCTCTCACCTAAATGAATTTGATGTGGCTTTCATCTTTCCCTCCCATGCTACTAAGAAAGTCCATAAAATTAAAACACCTGAAAACTTAAAAAAAAAAAATCAGAATCTGGAAGACAATAGAAAATGATTCCAACAAATAATAACAGCATAATTAGAAATGTACAATAATATTTTGTGAACTGATAACCACAGAAACACCGCAATTTTTCTCTTAGTCATTATCTCTTCCTTGTCTTTTAGATCTTGATAAAATCTTGATTGTGAAAGTGAGGTATTTTTGTTTTCTTTCTATGGTCAGTGTTTGTTACAGTCTTAAATGAATTTCCCTTTTTCTTTTACGGTGATGAAAACATGTCAAGTTTTAAAATCATTTCCTGAAGTCTACAATAATAATAAAAAAAAGAGTCATCTTACTCTCTTTGCTGGGGGTGGGCAACTCTTATGGTCAGAGGGCAGGCTAGGGGAGGTTGAGTTGGCAGGAGCAGGGAGTGAGCGTGTTCGGGTACAGGAGAGGAGCGCACACGAACTTCCAGCCGTTCTATTCCTGATCTCAGGACAGAAGGAAGTGGGGGATGGAAGGAGAGGTCAGGGAAATACATTTCTTAAAGATCCTCAGTGAAGTCATCCTGGAGCCCCAACATCTGTGACTGGAGGGTGAGGGACAGGACCGGATAACCAATGAGCTGAAAGGGTGACTTTCCTATTTCTGCAGCTCCCTTCTTCCAACTTATACATCAGCCAAAGTTTCTCTGTGAGTAAATATGAAAGAAAGAGATAAGTTTAGAGATGGCGAGTGAACTATCTGATTAAACCTGGTGGGCCTGGTATAATATTAACAAAACTAGGCTTTCTTTATCATTAATAAATATTGCTCTATTTATTTAAGCAGCAATTTGTCTAATTGTCGATAGTACAGTGTTCAGACTGATTCCCTTAGAAGGCAGTCAGCACTAACTATTATATTTTATGGATGAGTCATATTTTATTAGTCTGGTGATGTTTTGTTCTTTTTGTCATATTAATTAATTTTTCTCTTCAGTGTTCTTTTCATGTTTTTGTTATAACATTTTATTTTGATTTCATATTAAATTTCATCTCTTCTGTAAGGTTTTAATCAATGTTTCTTCTATAACTTCTTTTTTAAAAGTATTTATTTATTTATACATACAAGATCTGGGGTGCAGGCCAGAGATATGGGGAGTAAGAGGACTCACCAGAGACAGAGTGAGGAGCAGAACAGGCAGAAATACACTGAACCAGGTGGGTCACCTCCCTGGCCAGGGATCTGACTCTTGCTGCAGTGGCTGGCTTCATAGTGCTTAACCCCTTGTGCCGCCAGGGAGGCCATCTATAACTTCTTACACAATTGAGTCATTTTCATACTTCCTAGATCTTTTAAATCCTTGGTTAATTTCAAACACTAAAACAGGAAAGCCTTTTAAGTACATAAGTGCTTAGAAATGCACATAAATTTATATACCCTGCTGACTTGCTTTAAGTTCAGAATAAAAGATACATGTTTAATGTTCAATAGTAATTTGAAAATTTTGAGAAATAAAACTATAAATGCATATGTTCTTATAAAATTGTTATGCGTTAGCTGTTGGTTTTAACATTTATATATCAGTAGCTGTAGATTTCATATGATCACTGGATGCCTGGATGATCATGGAATGGAGTGGCCCATGAAAATGTTTTGCACTTTAAACTTATTGGAAACATGACTAAATATTCGTGCACTTTTCAAAACTTACAAAATATACATATTGTATTTCATTCAATATAAGGCACTATTAATATGAGACCATTATTTTATTTACCACATTGATAGTAAGTTCCATTTTGATTTCAGATTTGTTGAAAAGTGATCAGTTGAAAAGTGTGTGTCTTAGAATTGATAAAATATATATGCATATATGATAAATGAATAGAACAGTGCTAATCTTCAATGAAATGACAGCTCAAATACAGAAATTTTTTGATGGTGCATCATGTCATAAAAAATGCTAAATTAAGAATTTATCACATATCAGCTACTTTTTGTAAAGATGTCTGTGAACTTCACCAGTGAAATTTAGATTCCCTGTGGCAAGAATTTTACTTTGAGATTTCCTTAGTATAATGGGGTTTCTTTAATAAAATGCACCTCATAGATGCTCAGTAGACAATTATCAAGAGAGAAGGCATTTGACATTTTTCCTTAAAAAAATGGAATGTTAATCCTAGTTTATAAACCCAAGTTTTCAAATTTGCACTGGAGGAATCTTAAAATGTCTTTTTTTCATTGTAATAAAAGTAACATGTACCTAGCCTGTAGTGAAAAGACAGTGATAAAACAATTGCTATACTCGAAAAGCAGTCATAATTAGTAGATTGATGATATGTTTCTAGAGGAAAACATAACCCTATTTTCTGGAAACACATGTTTGTATATCTAAGCTTTTCCCTAAACTTCTGAAGATAACTTCTGGTGAATTCTTTCATGAAATGGAGGCTCCTTTCTAGAATGAGTAATTACCACCCCTGTCCCAAATAGAGATGATTTATAAATATTTATCAAATTTTAAGTCAAAGTATTTAATATTGAACTAAGTATTTTAAAACATATATTTAACCTTTAAAAAAATACTTATTAGCTCATCTTAAATCCAGACTGAACCTCACTCACAAAACACTCATCATGATCCTGGTTCCCAAGTGTTGGCATCAGTTGACCTGTGAGGAACAGATGCCAGAGGAGGGAAGGCAGATGCTAAGCACAGGATGTCAATTATGAATGACATTTAGGTTTTTTTTTTTTATCAGTCACAAGGGCTTTAAGTATAAATAACCACAACCATAAGAACTATTTTACAGAACTTCTTTTTGTGGCTTTTTGGAAACTACCCTGCTGAAACCAGGATCTTGGCACTTAAAGCAACCTTTTCTCGTGTTGATTCCAGAAAAAGAGAAATTCTAGCATATGAAGTAAACTTTTTGCTCTAATCACTAGCTATTAGGGTTGATTCAGGCAACAGAAAACATATTAATGATTTCAAGTCAAAGGAATTTAACCAACACAGGGTTTTGGAAGGCTGAAAGAACAAGGGGATGTTGATATGACTCAGAAATGAACTAAAAAGACAGATGCCCCCTTTAAAGCTAGAGAGAATTAAAAGAAATGATGCTATCATAATCTTGGGTCTTGAAAGTCCCAGGAGGACTGATGCTTGGAGCTTTGATTGATATGGGGTGCCCAATGGTTAGGGTTTGGACAGCTAAGGGATGGGACTGGCTGGGCTTCAGACTAAAATGGGGGCACAGGGTAGGGAAGAGGAGGAGGCTACTGCCTCTACCTCTGATGGGGTACACTCTCTTGCCTGTGCCTTCCATTTGTGGACTGGAATAGAAAGTCCACTGGCAAGGGAATCTGGGGAATGCATGACTCCCAGTCTACAATGCAGTGGAAAAAGGTAGGCTGGGAGCTGATAGACAACTGGCAAGAAGGCATCCTATGTTTAAGCATAATAAAACACGGGTTGGGCACTTAGCATTAGCAGTTTCAACAGTTTATAGGCAGCCACTAGTTCATAACATTATAATTAGTTTCCTTAAGCCACACATTCACACGTGTATCCTTAGACTATATGCTAAGTGACTTGGCTGTTAAGCCTAGCAACTCATCCCAAGAAAGTTTTCTTGACCTCTATTCTTGTCACAGGGACTGCAGTGCCAATGATGGTCAAATCTGTACTGGAAGTGACGGAGGAAGGAAGAAGGCTGGGGAGTGTGGGACTCAGTGGGGGTCAGCACCCTCCTTGATGAGTTAACTCACTATATATTTAATGACAGAAATTCCCAGTTGGTGGTTCATAGAGGTATCTGGTCTGTAAAATGGGTTGGTTTGTTGTTATTATGTATATGTTGGGGAATTTAACATTAAAATGAAGATTTTTAGTTTGTTTATAAATTGGAAGATCCAAGAACTGGAAATCCCATTCCCTTTTGAAATCAGTTTGCTAACTCTGGGTAGTGGTTATCTCTTTCCCTCAGTTAGTCACTTACATTTACCTGTCTATATCCCTTTAGCATCTCAGTCCTTGCTCTATACTTAAAAAGAAGAAATGATTCTCAGAGATAGTTTAGTGAATGTCCCAGAAAGTATAAGCATTGCCTTTTAAGTCCTGGGTCTTTTCCAGGTAGGATTACTCTGTTCCTGGAACAATTTAAACCACCCAGACAAAGGTGAGAGTATTGGTTTCCATTACCCATATGATTTTAAGACATATGTCTTTATGTCTTTAAGACAGCCTGGGTGACAGAAACTAGAGATGGCATGACAGTTCTGTTGTATATTGTGGCTTCTTCCCAAGGCTGGGATGATGTGTTTTTTAACTGGAAAGGAAATGGGCCTTTACTTATAACCATAGAAAAAAAATTCTCCCGAAGCTAAATCAAGCGCCTTGGATATCTTGAGTGGCTATCTCAGAAACAGTCCCTACAGGAGAGAGAGGATATCAGTACGACCCTCTTAGGTCAGCTCCCCACTCAGACTAATCTCTGTGGCAGGGAGATGGGGTCAGCCTCTCTCCAGTGATGCAACCAGAAGAAGGAATAACAGTTTCTTCAAATGAAGAGTGTAGAACGGGGTAGATATAATAAACGTCTAGTTGTAGGGGTGTTCAAAAGTTGGGGACTTCATGAAAGTCTGAGCATCTTCCTCAAACATATGAAAGACAGCCCTGGTCTCTATCCCTTGCTGGGTACCCACCTTTTGCAGTGTGGAGCTCTTCCCATCCAGAGGGATTTGCTTTGGCCAATAAGCTGCTGCCAACAGGCAGGTGAATGAGACCATGTCAGTGTCACTGCCAGTGACCTGTGCACATCGTTATGCCCCACTGCCTCATGAATGTACCCCACCTGGCCTGCTGCAAAACGAGGACCTCCTGGAGCAGATTCAAGCTGCTGTAGCTGAGCCCAGGTTAGAGCAGCCAGCCTCCAGCTCACTCAGGAGCTGACTGCAGTCAGATGATGCAGTCGGCAAGTGTAGGCTAAACAAGGCCAGCCGAAAAAACCTTAGCTTGGCCAAGAACAGCAGGACCCCTCAGTTGGCCCACGGATTCCTGAACAATGACAAGACCCTGCATTTATACTCAGCAACAGTTGTTGTGGCAATGCCTGCCCTACTCTGTATGAAACACCAGCCTTGAAAGTTGATTACAAGAGAGAAGTAGATAATTACATCACTCTTTTTTGGTAGCCGAGACAAAAGATAAACATTATTATGCAATAGACCACACTTTTCCTTTTAAGGTCCAGCCTTTCTCCTCATGAATATAGTCATGGCAAAAATGATTTAGTGGCAAGGATCATTGATTTTGAAATGTCACAACTATACAATATAACAACAGTAGGCTAGATGCACCATCGAGAGTCAGGTTACACTGTGGGATGAAGAGAAAGGGTTCACAGGTTAAAACAGGCTGTTCTTAGCTCTGCATCTACCCCTTATTTGCCTTCTCATTCTCTTCAAGGTTTCATCTTAAGTCAGACACAGGTTACACACTTTGTATTAAGTAGTCTGTTTTGGACATTTTCCTCCTCGCACACGCCTGTTGTCATTTCTTTATGTGCATCATTGTCTACTAGGGAATAAGGGAACGGAGAGGACTTTAAAGAGAACTGGCCATCTTGGTTAATGACGAATAGCTCTGTGGGCAGCTTAGCCAGAGAAGTTGCCCTCATCTCTCATTTCAGATTTCACTATTCTTCTGTTCTCTAACTACAGATCATGAAGAGTTGACTGCAAAAGAAATCAACCTGCAGGAAATGTTTGGATAATCATTAGTTAGCCAGAGCCTAACCCTGGAGTGCTGATCAGAGCCTGACTGACCTGGGGAAAGGATTATCAATTCCAGCCAGCTCTGGTAATCTCCCACCTAAGGGGGAGAAAAACCCAGAAACACTTGTGAAGTTCACGATGGAGGGACATTAGAAAGATAGATCTAATCATGGACTGGAGAATGCTTTCTCTCCCCTCACACCCCAATACCACATCACTAAAGACCGATTTACAGCAGCTCCTCTTACCTAGTTGTAGTGCCAGGAAGGGGAACAGAGCAAGTTCTGGATGGTTCTAGCAGACGCGGTAAAGGAAGGAGTCTTGGAGCCCTCGGTGGCTTTTTATGCTTTTATTTACAGGGGTGGTGTACCTCTGTAAGCATCAGGTACATGGCAGGCAGGGGTGCGGGGGGGGCGGGGTTAGGAGATGGGCAGAACTCCCAGCCCCCGGTGCATCTCACCCTCTCCGCTGCTTTGCTGCTTCTTCTGCTGCTACTCTTGTTGGCCTACCGTTCTTCCCACTGCTGCTGCTGCTTGTGCTGCTCGCTACTGCTCTTTGCGTCCTCATGACGGTGCCCTTATATGCCCGTGCCCAAACCCAGGTGTGCCCACTTGTGCATGCCCACCTAGGCATGCGTGCAGCACTGCAGGGTTCCATTATTATAGCAATGGCGGGAGGGCGGAAAAGCTTGATAACTTTTCTCTCTGACCCTACTCTAGTATATCATGTCCGGCAAGCAACAGCAGTAACAAGCCACGACATAGGGAAACCAGAATAAGCTCAGAACCAGATGTGGCAGGGAAGTTGGGATGATCTACTGGGAATTTAAACAAGGTGATGATGTGCTGAGGACTCTACTGGATTAAGTAGACAGCATGCAAAAGCAAGTGGACAATGTAAACAGAAAGATTGACATCCCAAGAAAAGTTTAGTAACTGCTGAAATATTTTTCTGACATTTATCCTTATTTTAACTTTCTAATAGTCAAGATAAAGACAGAAAAGATATGCATTTTCCTCCATAGAAAAACTTTATCAAGCAGTTCCTTCTTCGAAACTGGAAGACACATGGTTTTGAAATGATTACTCATT
The DNA here is from genome assembly GCA_019455555.1 of Galemys pyrenaicus. Taxonomy (NCBI): domain Eukaryota; kingdom Metazoa; phylum Chordata; class Mammalia; order Eulipotyphla; family Talpidae; genus Galemys; species Galemys pyrenaicus. The sequence goes on along the minus strand of JAGFMF010011668.1, from coordinate 17,579,157 downwards.
CTTCCTGTGTGCTTGCCCTCAGTGAGGGAGTCTGGGTCACAGCCACAGTGGCAGTTAGGCAACTGCCGTCACTGGTTTCCCAGTTCTGGGACCCAGTGGTTTTGAGTTGAATCCATAGTTTTAGGTTTTGTTCCTCTGTATTCATGTGGCTGGGGCTGGCCAGAGGTCTCTGTGATCACTGAGCTGAGCTGAGTGGCTCGTAAAAGGCTGCGCCCCCTGGTGGGGAGTTGGATACCTAGCCTGCCCCTCGGGATGCTTTACTCTCCAGGCATTCATGAGGACCAGGAAAAGGAGGGCCTGGGCTCTGAAGGCTTTGCTCCTCCACACTCCTCTCTGGACTGAGGACAGTGTATAGTGCTTTGAGATCATAGCCCACGGGGCCATACCATGCAGTGGGTGCTGGGGAACAGGTTAGGCAGAGCCCTTGTCTTTAAGGAGTTACAGGCCATCTGACTTGAAATCAACAGGAACTTGCATGCAAATGTATGCAGTGGTAAAGTCATACCATGAAGACTTGTGCAAGAGACAGCAGCCTTTAGCTATCCTGCTGAGAGCTGCCCTGCCTGGCCTGATGTCCAAGCATCCCTGACCACCCAGGGCAGTTCTGTGTCGCTATTCTCCTGGAGTGGGATGGACATGGCTGTGGTTGGGGAATGCTAGAACAAGATTTGCATGGCTAGATCAGACTAGGATTTGCATGGATGTAGAAACTTAAGTGTGGTGCTTTCTCTTTGCCAGGATTCCTTATTTTTTAAAACACCCATGTAAAATGGATACTATTGTAATTTTTCTTCACATATGAAGAAATAAAGAATAAAGAGCATAGATGACATGCCCCAGGTGATGTAATCAGCAGGTAATGAAGCTAGAATTTGACTCAGAGTGAAACGAGAGTCCAGACATGTAAGCTCCATTCTACACTGCCTCAACAGTTACGAGATGTCTGCTGACTTCTTCTACACAGGGAGTTACTGAGTTAGAGATTTTAGAAGGTGGTGACTTTAAGTGAACTAAATAAAATTCTAATCAAATCAAAACAAAACAAATCCAAATCAAAACACAAATCTAAGTCTTTCCTCTGCCCTCCACAACAAGTCTTTATTTTGTTCACTAGATGGCAGTAATTCCACATAGTTTTTTTAGCATTCTGTTTGAGCAACCTCTGAATAAATAAATGGGTAATACTGTTTTGTGTTACAATTTAAAGAAATCTGATAACAGCCTCCTCACTTGTCAATATTTTATATTGAATTAAACTGAAAATCAGTTAAGGCTACAGACTCTATAAAAAAATAAACAACAAAATGACTCTTAGCTTCTACTACAAGTAAGGCTGCCCAAAGGTAAGGCTTATATTTGGGAGCACATGCTTTTGTGTGTGTGTGTGTGTGCGCACGCACACACACCTCAAACTCCTCAGGATATCCTCCCACATCCATTCACACTCCTATATCCACACATACATTTACATACCATTTCAGTCTGTATATATATATGTCTACCCTGTTCCCCACATTTATAAACTCCACATCCACACAGACACAAATACACATCAACACATACACACATACTACAAGAGGAGAACTCCCTTCTCAAGAAATCCGTAAAAGTCCCTAATGACTATAAAGAGAGTTTGAAAGTTTTTTTATGCCTCTTTCATTAGTGTCATTTGCTAATCTTTCCTTCATAAAAATAGCATAAATTATTGCTTTAAAAAAATTGTATTTCAGGATCTCCAAATCTTCCAAAGATCATTCTTCCCTTAAGTCCACCAAAAAAGAGTATATAACTCTCTTCCTATTTTATACATACATAAACTCATACCCGTCTTTCCTAAGCTATTATTTTATTGGCATTTTGCTTATATTTACACTTTATATTACTCATTGATCTCCCACATAGCTGTCTCTCATTGGAAGAGCCATATTACAAGGTATCCAAAAATTGTAGGGGGAACTGTAAACTCACGATCTTCTAATTTCAAATATCTTCATAAAACATTAAGGTTTAGTCTTCTTTAAGAAATTACCACCTACTGGTTAGATTTGGTATTGCACTCCATTTTTAATGCTCAACCTCAGAGAAACAAGTTTCTTTTGTAATTACAAGATCTGGATATGAAAAGGGAATATTTTATTTAAAAATAATATATAATTTCATATTATACTGGGTGCTGTAGCTATATTAAAAAGTTTTATCTTCCAAAAAATGTCCATATTATTTAACTGGGACACTCCTGATCCTTTTATTTTTATAAGATTATGTATTTGATATTACAGTATCAAATAGCTCTATTAATAGCTCTATTACCAACTTTTTAGGAATAAGTCTATTTCATAATGTGGGTATTATTTGACTCACAACATAAACCTTTTTCTGAAAAAAAAAAAAAAAAAAAAAAAGCTTGAGCTTTTTAAAATTTTTATTTTAAAATGCTGGNTTTTTCTTAAAAAAAAAAAAAAAAAAAAAAAGCTTGAGCTTTTTAAAATTTTTATTTTAAAATGCTGGTAATGATAAAGGCTTTTTAGATTGATACAAAATTAGACTTACTAAGGAGAGTACCAGATTTTGTTGATGTAGATAATACTTACCTTCCATTCCTATCAATTAATACTTGTTTCATTTATTAGAAGATTATGAGGGTTTGGTCTGCAATTTGGAAAAGAGAAAAATTTATTTGGGGAAGAAAGTCTGGAAAGAAAGGAAGAAAGAGAAAAGGGTGGATAATAATGTATATTTATTTATCTTCCTGGCTTATATTTGGGCTTCTCTAGAGAGAGAAATGTGGATCGCAGTTAGCAGAACTATTTTACTACAGATTCCCTTCCAGGCAAGGGTTGATCCCCAAGTTGACAAAATGTTTCTAGAGAGAACTGTGGTTGTCTTGGCATTGAGTGCCTCGATGGTGGGATGTTAAAATGTGACATAGCTAGGAATGGAGCCATTCTCCTCCCTGCAAGGAACACAGAATTGCTGAGACCAGTCCCCCGCACGCAAGGTCATAGGTCCAGTCTGGCCATGGGGTTTCCCTGACAGCACTCAGCCCCGATTCCAACCCCCCCACCCCCACCAGAGGGCTTCTTGTGCAGCGCACAAGGACATGGTGGCGCTGCCACTGGACAGAAGAGATGGTGACGGTCTCATGCTGAGTGCAACTGACAGACTGGCTTGTGGGCATGTGGAGGGCAGCTCTTTGGAGACTCAGAAATGACAGGAGAGTTACAAAAAGGGCAATCTCTGGAAATCAGGCGAACGTGGGCTTCGTTTACAGACATTTGCTTACTTTTAGAACAAATTAAATCTCTTTTCTGGAGATATATGTTCATTGTTTTTATGATAGAAGTCCATATATAGTGTGTGAAGTGATGATAGGCCTGTGTACATGGACCCCTCTGCACAGAGACAGACACACGGTGACTCTGCAGTAGTCACAGGCTAAGGAGGGCAGGAGATTTGGGCAGCAGCACTAACAGCGGCCACAGATGCCTCGTTTCCCTGGTGCCGTGGGCACAGGTGTGGCTGGAATCATGACCCCACTCTGCAGGAAAGAGACAGGGCGGGCACGTTGGCTGGCTCTCCCAGCTGTATCTGAGATCTGGTGGGAAAGAGAAGGAGTGCATGTGTGGAGAGCGGACTAGGAGAATTGTTTTCAGAATCTTGCCTGTCATTTAACTGTTGGCCTCTAGAAGTTTCGTGGGTATTGATCACAGCTTGCATGGGCCTCGGCTCATCCTTCTGAAAAGCGCACATTAGTTTTCACCATAGCTTGTCAAGCGTCCAGAATATAGAAGAACAGAGTCGGGAGTGAAAGGTGATGAAGCACAGGCCCTGGTGGGCGCACTGTATGTCTGGGCTGCTCTCCGCATGCAGACTTCAAGGGAGGTTCTGTGCCCACAGACCAGACCCGGGTCCTGGCCTCCTCACCCCTTATCATTTTAAGGCGGACACACCCGCTTTTGAATCAGGAAGCAATTTTAAATCAGTCATGTCTTGATCCTGCAGGCCAGGTTTCGTCTGATTAATAAGCCCTGTTTTCAAGGCTTACCCATTTACCTCCCTGCAGTACCTCCCCTCCCCACACCCACCCCTCCAGGCGCCTGCCAACAGGCCCCCTTTTCCCCTGTGACCAGCAATAGGATACTTTCCCCAGAAGACCAGCCTGGTGCCTTGTGACCTTGCCAGGAGGAATTTCTCTTTCCAGCTCGAATTTCCTTCCCGTCTACCTTCAGGCCTTGACTGCTGGCCACACTCCCCTTTGACCACCCTGAATAAATCTTCCTTGCATCCCTGACAGCTGCTGATTTGGCGTCTTTCTTATTTTTTTTAATTGAAAGTAAACCTTCAAAGCGCCCCAGCCACCTGAGAAGCTCCGCAGCGCGATGCAGCCGGGCCAGTGAACCTCAAACAGAAGCTCTGCATTTTACTGTGTCCCTCCTGCCCCGGGGCTGGGGTTGGGGGGGGGTGGTGGTGCAGGGGGCTTTGTGGGTTGCCAGGTCCACTTAGCTTTCAATTTAGCTTTTGCATTAGAAGATGGGGATGTGGACATAGTAAAGTGGTTGTGGAGAGATTTTGAAAGTGGTTGTGAGAGACAGAGGGGCTAGCAGAAAGGGGGTGAGGGCAGAGGGGAGGGAGGAGAAGGGGGAAGGAGACTGAGATTTGCAGAGGGAGGAGTGAATTTTCAGGCAGAATGAACACTAAATTTATTTATAATGGAGATCTGGGATGTCTTTGTGCAGTGTGGTTAGATTACTGGGGTAAGTGCGGAAGGAAATTAATTTAAAAGGTATATGCAAATTTAATAACCCTTTTGTAATACCAAGGAGGCAGCAATGTGGCATAATACAGAGAATCAGGAGCCAAGATGCCTATGTTTCTTTCTAGGGTCTTCTCCTTTGTTACTTTGTCATTCTAAGCAGGTCACTTCAGGTCTCTGTCTTCCCCCCTGGCCCCACCCCCAAACAGTTTATTTTAGAGATTTAATATTCAAAAATTCAAAATATATCAAATACCTTTATGTCTAGTTCCTAGATTCAACAATGGTTAACATTTTTTCTTCATCTCTATGCATGTACATCTCTCACACACACATACATTTGTGAAGACTTTTCAAGGCGAGTTACAAATGTTGTGACATTTCACCCCTAAATTCTGCAAGTATTTCCTACATAACCACATAATCTCCTACAGTATCTCCTACATAACCACATAAATATCATACCTAAGAAAATTAAAAACTATTCACTAATAACATCTAACATTCAGTCCATATTAAAACTTCTCCAGTTGTTCCCAAATCTTATTATTGGTTTTTGTTTCGCATCAGAAACCACTCAGGACTCACCAATAAATTTCATTGTCTTTTTCAGTCTTGCTGTCTTGTTTCCCATTGAGATAGAACCTACTTTCAAAGCGTATAAATCTTAAACGTGTATCTTGATGCATTTTTAAAAAGTCAGATTTTATTTTAGAGCAATTTTAGACTGTAATGATTTTTTTTTACTTAAGTATATGCCTATATAATCTCTAACTGATCGATAAATAGAATATTTCCATCCCTCATGTCCCTTTGTCAACATCTCCTCTTCCTTATCCCTCAGAAGGGACAAGTACATGAAACAACTGCAACTCTCAGATCTTTTGATTGGAAGTGTAAATTGCAACCAGTATACATTGAACTGGAGGTCTGACCCAGCAATTTCATTCTTTATTACGTGCAACTCTCATTCACTATGTGCAGCTGTATGTTAGTGCATAAGCCATTAAAAGACCAGTGCAAGAATACTCATAAAAACTTTATTCATATCTCCAAACCGAAACTATTCCAAATGTCCACCAAAAATAAAATGGACAACTAAATTGTGGTATATTGTGACAAAGGAATAATACACAGCAACATAAAGGAAAAAGATACTGAATCATCAACTTGTGGATGAATCTTAGACATTATGTTAAACAAAACAGCTTGATATAAAGAGAATATGCACTGTATGAATCCTTGTACAGAAAGGTAAAGAATAGATAAAAGCCCCCTATTATAAGACATTAATTAGTTTCACTTAATTAATGATTTTTACTTTTTTCCCTGACATTCTTTTTGAAGAGACTAGGTGAATTGTTTCATAGAATGCCTTACATACTGGATTTGTGTGATCTTTTCCTCATTTACTTGATTCTTCGCAACTGGGGATCCATGAGAAAATTGAGCTGTAATGTCCTAAGGCACCCCTTTTATGTAATGAATTAACTTCTATCCTGTGCATCTAGAATGGTACTAGTTACGCTCTGTTCTTGGGAGAATTGAATAAATTATTTTCAATTCATTTTCTGTGGTCTATGATTCAGTTGAAGAAGCCCCGTTGAGAAAGGTTTACTGAAAGTTCAGTCTGAGGGCTGATTAGAATCAGGAAACCTTTTTGGCAAGAATATTTTACAGGTGGTACCATGCACTTCCTCCTGTATCACACTGAGAGGCATTTAATGTCAGGTTGTTCACTATTAGTGATGAGGATGTGGAGTTCGATCACTTGGTTAAGGTGGTGACAGCTAGGTCTCTCCATTGTAAAGGATGTTTTCCCAAGTTCCCACAGCTTAACAGCCTCATTTGTCAACATGAAATACTCATAGGTCAGTATCACCCTCTTGATGGAATAGTTTCTTTCCAGCAGAGGAAAATGAAATTTTACCTTGGTTGCAAGGTAAAATTGTTCAAAATGGTTATATCACCTTTTATAGAGCTTCAGCCTAAAATGGGAGTTTTATACCATGAAAAAAACAAAACAAAACACATGTTAACTGTAATAAAACATTTTTAGTCTTTAAGATTATATGGTAACATTAAATGAATTCTCTTTCTACTTGAGATAATTTCATAAACATGGCACTTAGGATATTAAATTGCTTACATTTAAGACAGTTTATACTGCATCTAAATGCACTGTGTGATGATAAATATTATGGGAGGTAGTATTTAAATCTTTGGTAGGAACTAAATTAAGTATTTCATGCATATACCTAGATTTTAGACCCAGAAGAGATGTGTTTTTGTAGTTTAAAAAATTATTCTTAAAAACTAACTTTTTTACTCTAACTTAAAGAAAGGAAAGTGGTTTATGTGTTATTATCTACTGACTTCATAGGAAAGGAATGATTCAAGTGAGTCAGATGGATTTTGGTGCAACAATCATCAAACCGAACCAGAACAGTTTGGTGGAAAAACCAAGAATCCAGTCTCATTTTTTAGCTAAGTAACCAAGGTCAATTCAGTGTAAGCTCTGGCACCGTAGGGCAGATTAAAGATGGCCCTACATTGGCTGATGTTCCTCTCATCCAAAGGTGGGTGTGTGGTCGCTCTCCTCGAGTACTGGTGTGCACTGGGACTCTAACCAAGAGAATACAGCTCAAGTGACAATGTGCCATTTTCTGCCCTCAAGCCTTGAGAAACTGGGCTCCTGTATTTCTTGTCTTCTGAAACACTCACTTTTGAAATCTGGCCACCAGGATGTAGGACGCACAAACAGCCAGTGGAGCAAATCACATGGAGAAGAATCCTTAGCTGACATCCTAAACTGAGCCCCAACTGATAGCCACCTCGCTGACAATATGAGAGGATTATCTGTGGAACTAGATTCTCTAGTCTTCATTGAACCAACGAATGCTGCAGAGGGCAGAGATGGCTGTCCCTGCCAAACAGTGCCCATAGTTGCACATTGGTGAGGAAAATAAATGAGTGTTTTTCTCAAGTCACAGGGTATAAGGTAAATGAAGGTTATCAGGTTTTTCCCCCTCCTGCCATTAGCATCAGTGATAGGCCCCCTGCGGTTCTGCACGCATGCCTCATAGCAGGCACCTCAAATAGGGTGTGGGCATGCGTAGGTGGGTACACCTGTGCAAAGAAACTGCGTATACAAGGCTAGCCTCATGAGCACACCACGAGCAGCTGAAGTGTGGCGGTGGAGTCTGGTGAAGTGTAGTGCAGATTGGCAAAGGACAGCAGAGTACAGTAGAGGACGTCATAAGAACAGCTAAGACAACAAGGAGGTTGCGTGAACTGATGATGAACCTACCCGCACACTGCGACTGCTTTCAGAGTAGTTTGTTATACTGTGCAGTTATCTGCAACAATCCTCATTTGCAATAGGGTGATAAACCCACTTCTCTTATGTACACTGAGAGGGTCACATGGGGTGGGGTCTGCAAAAGTCTTTTGCAAATTATGATGCACTTCTACACCAACTTAAGTTGATGGTCTTTGAAGTAACCGGCAGGGGGACAGGATTCTGTAAAGGTTATTGTAGTTAGCATTTTGCTCTTATTTCTATTGATCCCACTTCCCAAACTTAGAAACCTGTTAGTTTTTTTTTATTGTAATGAGGCACCTGTAGGGTAAAGGTTGATTAGGTATTTCTACCCTCCCACCACTGATGATGGACACCTGCGGTGCTGCGAGCATTCCAGGGTGGGCATGCGCAAGTGGGGGCACCTGAGTTGGACACGGGCTTAAATGGGCGGCGTCATGAGGACGCCAGAACTGCGAGAACCGACCAACAGACAGGACCGACGGTACTGACAAGCAGCAGCAGTAGAAAGCAGTCGAGAGGGTGAGATGAGCTTGGGGGCTGGGAGGCCTGCCAGCCTCCCGGTCCCCCGGCCCCCCTGCCTGCCATGTACCTAGCCACCTCTACTAAATAAAGTATGAAAAGCCACCGAGGGCTCCAAGGCTCTCCTTCCCTGACCTGTTGTAGGGTAAAGGTTGATCAGGTCTTTCCACCCTCCCACCACTGATGGACACCTGAGGTGCTGCGAGCATTCCAGGGCGGGCATGCGCAAGTGGGGGCACCTGTGTTGGACACGGGCATAAATGGGCGGCGTCATGAGGACGCCAGAACTGTGAGGACCAACCGACAGAACTGATGAGAGCAGCAGCAGCAGAGAGAAGCAGCAGCTGAGAGGGTGAGATGCGCTGGGGGCTGGGAAGCCTCCTAGCCTCCCAGCCCCCCAGCACCCCTGCCTGCCATGTACCTGGCCACCTCCACTAAAATAAAGTATGAAAAGCCACCAAGGGCTTCAAGACTCCCTTTCCTTGACCCATCTGCCCGAACCTTGCTCCCGTGCCCCCTTCCTGCTGCTATAGCACCCCATAAAACTTCCCTCTTACCCACTGTAGCGGCAGAAAACGGGTGTCAAAGGAGTAAGGTTTGGGATGGTTCTGGCAGACGGGTCAGGGACGGAGAGTCTTGGAGCCCTCGGTGGCTTTTAGGCTTTATTTAGTAGAGGTGGCCAGGTACATGGCAGGCCTGGGGTGCCGGGGTGCCGGGGGGCTGGCAGGCCTCCCAACCCCCAGCGCATCTCACTCTCTCGGCTGCTTCTTTCTCTGCTGCTGCTGCTGTTGGTTCTCTCCATCAGTCCTCGCAGTTCTGTCTGTTGGTGCTCGCAGTTCTGTTGGTCGATCCTCGGTTCTGGTGTCCTCGTGACGCTGCCCATTTATGCCCGTGTCCAACACAGGTGCGCCCACTTGCGCATGCCCACCCTGGAATGCTCGCAGCACCGCAGGTGTCCATCATCAGTGGTGGGCGGGTGGAAAGACCTGATCAACCTTTACCCTACACCCACTTTTACGTGTACAGTTCAGTGACTCTAGTCCACTCCCATGCTGTGCAACCGTCACCACCATCCATCCTCACAGCCCCAGGTACTTTTGAAACAAGGAATATACCTTCTTAACAAGTATAAATTCCTCTTCTAGTTTGAAATGCAGCTAAATCATCTCAGTATGTAGTTGATGATGATAATTTAAGGAATGAGTCTACGTGCTGTAAGGAAAGGTTTCTGGAGAGACGAGGTTGGAGGCCCATGATCTGCAATGGGGCCCAAGAAACTCTTCCTTGCCAGAGTATGTTCCCTTCCCGTAGAACTTCAATTAGTCATTAGTCAGCATGGGGATGGGGGAATATTTAGAGAGAAATGAGCACTTATTAAAAAGGGCCAAGAGAGAAGGTTTTCAAAGCTAGAACATTCCAACAAAACCCTTTTACATATAAGCAGGCCCTCTGGAGTTAGCACACATACTTGCACCTGGACCCCACCTGGACATAATTAGTTTCCCTGTGCTCAGAGCAGAGAAAACACCAAAGAAAATGATGTCAAAAACTTGAGCAATCTGTCATGATCTGTGCTGCACAATTAAAACAGTGTGCTTTCTGTAAGAATTATGTAACACAGATGATATGGTATTTAGATAGCGAAGATTGGAAAACCATCTGGTTATGTTTGACAACTATTATGTCTAATTTTTGCATTGTATCGTGTACTTTGGAATGGAGGTCACAAAAAGGAAAGATGAAATGCTCTTGGTTGAATGGTAAGAAGATCTTTTATCTACTTGCAAATAAAAACCTTTTGGGCAGGACTTTTAATTCTAAGAAAGCAGAACCTTTAGTGCTGGAGACCAAAACACACAGTGGACAAAGACTGGGTGGGCCCAGGAGCACAGCTGCCTGCGGAGGGCTGGAGAATGGTCACTCCACCATGAAGTAAGTGGAAAAACACATTCCACAGCCTGTCTGCACCATCCACCCACTCTCTCCTCCTGGGCCCTAAGTTCCCAGGGAGCACCCCGTTTGCTGTGTACTATTTCATTTTCTCACACTGCACTCCTTCTTCCTCTTGCGTGAGAATACCTGTTGAAAGTGGGCTGCTGTTCCCCTCATCAGGTAATTTCAGTGCTTATTGAATCAGTGTTTATCCACTAACCATGGGGTGTCTAGCAGTCCTAGCTTCCTGAGGGGTCATGTGGGAATGACTAGAAATAATTTATGAGCAAACCAAGAGGGGTATGTTCACAGGCAACAGTTAGGGTAGAATAATCCTTAATTACTAAAATCAGGCAGTGTGGACCACAGGAGCCTAAGATTGAGTGATAATCCACCGGCAGTTCCCTCTACCATTCCAGGCAGAGTTCCTGTTCCACTTCCCCACCAGAATATTCCCTATAGTGATTTCATTCCTTAAGACGATAAACTAAAGAGACTTAAGACTTAAAACTATAGAGTTTTCATTCCGTAAGGGCCAAAGCAAAGATTCTAGGAACATTTATTATTTTTAAAAGATTTTATTTATTTATGCATACAAGAGCTGGGGTACAGGCCAGAGGCATGGGGTAGGGGAGGGGAAAGAGAAGTTCACCAGAGACAGAGTGGGGAGCAGAACAGGCAGACGGACTGAAATACACTGCTGAGGGGAGCAGTGAGTGAGGCAGGAGAGGTCTGCTGCGCCATGTGTGTCCCCTCCCTGGCCTGGGATTGAACTTGCAGCTCGGCGGCTGTGGAAACCCCAGAAAGTGGCGCTCAACCCCTTGCGCCACCTGGAGGCCCTCTAGGAACATTTAATGGGAGGATGCTAGTTCACAGCCAGCCAGTTACATGCTGCCACAGACCCTTGTTCACAATCCTGGGAGACAGCTACATCCCCATTTCAGAGGTGAGGAGAATAGATCCCAGGGAGATCATGAACTTGATGAACCAGGAGCAGGGCCTCCTGTGATTTGATAAGGAAAACTAAAAGAAGTGAGGAATCAGATGAGAAGGAACTGAGCAAACCTCAGTTCAGGTCTCAGGTCAAACCTAGCCATGGCCTACTTTAGGGGGAGGGCTGCAGAGAGGTACTTAGAACCTAAACCTGACCCAAAAGTTGTCCACTGAGGCAAGACCATCAGCCTTTTGTACCCCAGCCATTAGCAAAGGGAGAGGGGTTTTGGGAGTGGGCGGTATCACCTTCCAGGCTCTCAGGCCAAGAAGGCCAGTCTGTCAGTCAGGGCTTCAGGGAGAGCCACAGGTGGCACCCATTACCAAGGGATCTGGGCGAGGCACTCTGCAGTCAGTGGGAGTCTCAGGTGAGTGAGCCGCGGTTTTCGCCCCTTGCTGCTCTCTCCTGAGCCCACACAGCCACGTCATTGTTTGTCTTGCTGTCTTAACCGGTTCTCACCTCTCCAGGGACTGTCGGGACTGTCACAGTGACGGAGCCAATCAGCCCATGCGTGTGTAAGGAATCAGTCTGAGGAGGAATAGTGCTAGATAAAAGTGAAAAAAAAAAAAAAAAAAAAAAGAAATGGGGGCCTCCCTGGTGGCGCAGTGGG
>JAGFMF010011668.1:17555227-17566888 GCA_019455555.1 Galemys pyrenaicus | reverse complement strand
CTCCCTGCTCTGTCTGTGGTGAATCCTCTCACCCCCCACACCTCTGGCCTGTACCCCAGTACTTGTATGCATAAATAAATAAATCTTTAAAAAAAAATAAAGAAATGGATTTGAACTAGGGGAAGAGAGGGAAACGAGGAGTGGCCTAGCATAGTGTTGCTTTTGAAAGTTAAGTAGGTGGAGAGGCGGCAAAGGTGATTTCAAACTAGAAATATGTTCTTGGGTGTGGAAGGGAAATAGTGCACGAATCCCAAGGTTTAGGTTCAGAGACCTGGAAAGCTCTGGCCTGTAGATATTATTTGGGTCAGACCTTTGAAACTTTCAATACCATACTAACCGACTCAAAATTCACCTTTTTACAAGCTATGAAATAACTTTATTTGTATGCTTTTTTGTACTTTCTCATTGTAAGTAATGGAAAGAAAAAAAGTGTGTTTTCATTGTAATTGAATAAAAATGGACTCTTGTAATGTTCCTATACCTTGCTTGAGAACACTATGGAAATCTCCTTCAGGAATAAACCAGTTTATTCTTAGCAAAAACCATGCAAACATTTGAGGAGGATGCAATCGGAAAGTATTTCTGGATACATGTGTGGTGATATTTGAAGGAAGAACAGGAAAATGATTGGGCTCCTGGGGGTATAGTTAGAATTGTTCAAACAAGACTTGACAAAATGGGAGTCTTTTTAAAATACAAAAAAACTAGGATAATGAATAAGTTGTTTATTTGAAATTAAAAGACTTGACACCAGGAGTCTGTCCCTGGTGACAGAAATGACAGATATTTCAGGGTGGATCGGGGAGGATTTAATGAATGGGTGTGAGCGATTAAATAGGAAGGATTAAATTTAGGTCTGATATTTCCTAAAAGGATGGTCAGGAGGATATTGGCAGCATTAGCTCAGCTGGCGTGTGGGGGGCAGATTTTGGAGGCAAGTGGTGAGTTTAGTTTTAGATGTGTTTGGTTTGAGATAGATGGAATACTATTCAGCAATCAAAAAGGATAATCTAGACTCATTCACAGGAATGTGGATGGAGCAGGAACGGAATTCTAAGTGAAGGTGTTTAAAGAAAGAAGGAGAGGGAGCTGGAGATGTGGATTGAGGAGAGATGTGGATTGAGTTCAGTGTGAGAAAGAAATTGGGGGAACTTTAAGACAGGATAATATTCTGGCACACAAATGAGGAGGAAGATCCAGGAGCAGGCTGGTGAGAATCCTCCATGGAGGTGAAGTCTGACTAGGAATTCTGGGTAAAATATTGGGAGCCCAGTCAAATTTAATTTCCAGACCAGAATGAAAAATTTAGCATATGTATATTACAGGCAGTGTTTGGGATATATTTACATTAGAAACATTTAGATATTACATGGAACATAAATAAAATACAAACAAACTAGGATAATGAATAAAAGTTCTTTATTTGAAATTAAATGTAACTGGGCATCCTGTATTCTTGCCCACTCTGACATGATTTATATTAAAAGATATCATTAGTGAACTTGCCAGCGTCCGAATGGCTTATCTCAACCCCCTTTTTATATTTGGGCAGAATGACAGGAACCCCTATAAAAGGAGCCTGGATCTGTTATTAATAAGGCTCTGGGTTGTTGCTTCATATATACCTGTCTAAATTTCCTTCTCCATTGGTTACATTTTTAAAAAAGATTTATTTATTTATGCATATAAGCACTGGGGTACAGACCAGAGGTGTGGGGGGTGAGAGGATTCACCAGAGACAGAGTGGGGAGAAGAACAGGCAGATTGACTGAAATATACTGCTGAGGGGAGCAGCAGGCAAGGCAGGAGAGGTCTGCTGCCCCAAGTGGGTCACCTCATGGGGCGGCAGGGATCAAAACTCATGCTGCAGTGGCTGCAGTTTGCTTCATAATGCGTTGCTTAACCCATTTGCACCACCAGGGAGGCCCCTCCATTGGTTACATTTTTGCCTTCAGCTCCATCATCACCTTTCTGTCTGCTGCCTCTGTATTAACTGCTCCACTGGTCTTCCTTCCTGGTTTCTAGCCATCATTCATCCCTGGGAAGACTCATGTTCAGTGTTTTAGGGGTTGGCTAGTGGGGACACTGGGCTGTGTGAGTTTAGGAGCCTGTGTTAGATGAACAATTGGAAAGGGTGAATTTAAATGACCTTGTCAAGAACTAATGTGGTGAAGACAAGAAATGGTGAGTTTAGAGAGAGAAACAGGATAAGGAGGCTTAACTTCAGACAAGATCAGAGAAAGGATGAAACGCAAGTGGGAACATTATTTGAGAAGATTCTAGAAAAACTGAGAAGGGGTGAGGGTAAGCAATAAGGGGAAAGCCTTGAGCTAATCAGAGAGAAGCATTTCAGTGGGGACAGAAAAACATTTCAGTGGGGAAGCGAGACTTGAGAAACATTCATTACTTTTATTTACTCAATGAAGAGGGAATTGAAGTCACCAGTCGTGATTTGGGGTTTCATCCAGGTTGGAAGTTTGAAAAAGGAACATGTATTTGATTCTTCTAGCTTCAGTTCCAGAGGTTGAATTTCTCCTTCTGATATTTGTCTTCTACTTTTGGAGACTTTCTTCCACATGAGAGCATAAAATATATTGCTACTATGGTTCTGTACTTCATTTTGTACTGCGACAGGTATCAATTAGTTTGTTTGCAAGTAGAGAAGGGGATCATGTGATCTTAGGGTTCCCTGTGACATCCCTTGATGTTATGGGGCATAAAATAAGAACACTAGGAAACACCTGTAATTAAAATTAAACTAGAGTAAGTAACTAAAAGTGTGGTGCTGTCAACATACTTTCAAATCCACTTTGGACAATCCCCTTCCTCTTTTCTACTACCTTAGGCTTCATGAATAAAAACGGTGCTCAGTGTTACTGCTACGATGGTTGTAAAAACAAAAACGGTGAATAAGTGATGAGTATGTGGAGAAACTGGAACTCCTGTGCAGTGCTGGTGGGGATGTAGTCCAGTGCAGGGACTATGGAAAACAGTTTTTGGAGCTGGTTCTTCCAAAAGCGAAATACAGACTGACCACGTGACCTGACTATGCCACGCCTCAGCTTATTCCCAAGAGAACTGAGAGCGGGAACTTGCACATCCATGGTTATTGCAGCGTTATTTATACTAGTCGAAAAGTGGAGACAGTTCAAATGTCCACCAACAAAAGAATGGATAAATAAAATGTGGTGTTTACAAAGAATGGAGTCTTATTTTACCTCAGAAAGATGGGGGGAAATTGAGGACATCGCGTTATATGAAACCAGTGACACAAGGACAAATATGATTCTACATGTATGAGGCACTTAGGGTAGGTAATTCATAGCGACAGATAGAAATAGAGGTGACCTGGGCCGGGAAGAGGAGAGAGGAGTGTTATTGCTTCATAGTTACCGACTCTCCATCGAGTGATAAAGGTTTTGGAAATGATGGCGATGGTCACATAACATTGTAAATGTCATGAATGCTAACTGTATACTTAAAACTGGTTAAAAACATATTTTACATTATGCCTTTTACCACAACTTATTAATATTGTAATATAGTAAAATCATTGAACTGTATGCTTAAAATGGGTGGATCACACAGTGTGTGAATTATATCTCAATATTGTTGTTCATACCTTAAGGGCACTTTTCTTTAACTCTGCACTCAGACCACAGGGACCACGAAAAACCTGAATGGAAAAATAATAAAGTGTGAGTCAGGGGGGAGGGCGATCTTGTCACAGCTTGAAGAGATTCAGATAATTAACTCAGAGACTTGCCCTGCGGAAGAGGCTGAAGGCCATGGGATTTGGCAGAGGAAGAGTGGGTGGTTTGGAACGGGGTTTTGTGTTGCCCTGTACTCTGTCTACTGTGGGTAGGAGTAATCTATTGAAAGGCTCTTTGGAGAGTAGTCACCGTGTGTGACAGCGGAGTGGGTTGTGGCTTGTAGTTTCAGGGCAGCCATCTTTTGGGTAGCAGCCTGAAGTTTCACTGGCCTGAAAATGTGACTTTGAGTTGAGGCTGATGAACTATTTCCTCTTGCTCTTCTGTGTGATATTATGTCTGCGATGGGAGGTGATCAATTTTTTTGAAATGTGCGTTTGCTGTTTCAAGAGAGGCCATCCAAAGTGTCCACAATGTCACCGAAGGAGACAAAACCATCCATCCGTTGAGCAGCAGCACAAAGCAGCCCACACCAAGAAAACAACAATACATCCCCAAACAGACCAAGCAGCTGCTCATCAATCTGGTGCAAGCTGCAGGTTGCCTGACTAAATTACTGTCGAATCGGCAGACGAGCACAATTTGTCAGTCAGCATTGAGTTTAAATGAGCAGAGATGCACATAAAGCCAGCAATGCAATTGTAATTAAGAATTATAGGCATCAAGTTTCAACTAGTGCTTTCTTAAGGTAGCTGGGACTAAGCTCGAAGAAGAATATGAGGAATCCAGAGCAGAATTAAAGCCAGACCATCGTCTAGCCAGAGTCTTCTATAATTTAAACAGCTCATTATGCATGAAAACGATATGTAGATGATGGAGAATCAATAAGAACTCAGGCTCAGTCCTTCCTATTTAATTAAAAATTGTGTATCACACATATTAAAAAGTGAATGATGATAATGATGACAATGATGATGCTGCTGATAATGAGAACCTCCCTAACTCACCACTCAAATTAAGAAATAGGACATCTTTGCTTCAATGGTGGTTGAAGTCGTGAGAAGGTACATATCTCTGGATGCTGAGTTGATAGAATTTAATAAGTGTTGAGTGCTGACAGTGAGTTGGTGCCCGGGCATATAAAGGTGAATAAAAACAGGCCTGCATCAGAGATTTTGCAGTCTGGAAGGAAGAAGAAAATGCCAACACAATTAGTTGTGCATCTGTGAATTCCCTGGAAGAGTAGGCTTGTCATAGAATGGTATGCAGTGCCATAGGGCCTCAAAGAGGTTGGAGCGGTGTGGATGGGGAGGACTCTGAGGGGAGGAGCTCGTGAAGAGAGGGACACCTGAGCTGGCCATCAAAAGTGGGAAGGAATTTTATAAGATGAGTGAGGATGGGAGAGAGATTCCAGGTAAAGGGACTCAACACAAGCAAAGCAAGAGTCTCAGGGAAAAGAAACTGAATTATTGTGTCTAAAATAAGAGTGTAGTAGAAGATAAGTTTTGACAACTGTCCTGAGCCAATTTCTTATAAAAACCCTATATCCTTAGGCTACATTCTGCCCTTCAAAAGCTGATTTTGTTTATCACCTGAAAACTCAGGACTGGCACAGCCAGAGTCAGTCCCCTTAGGAGGATGTTCGAGGAAACACAGTTGATTTGAACTCACTATCCACTCACTATCCTCTCTGCAGTCCCTCCAGCACTCCATGCTTATTTGAGCAAATCCCTCTTTCTTAACATTAGCCTAAGTAAAATGGCATGGGGTTGGCTCAATTCTTTAGCCAGGGGATAAATAAACTTCCTAACTATAGCTGATTGGTTCAGATAAAAGAAAATGACCTACTCAGGCCCAATAAGAGCAAGGCCCATGACTTGGAAGAGACTATGAAGGAAATCAAACATTTTCTTCCCTGCTGGTTAGAAAGCAGAGAATGTGAGGGCTAGGGCTCGGGCAATCATCTTGTCATGGTGTGGGGACATCCTGATTTGGAACGAAGTCAGCACATGGAGGCAGGATCAATATTCCACATTTGATAAAGGTGTGCCGAAGGCAACAATCAATGAATATTGACACCAACTATTATGCTGCACTGGGACTCTTCCTGGAGAAATTCATAGCTTCAAAAAAGTTTATTATAATGATATAGCATCTTTAACACTGTCATGTAATGGTCTACTTACAATTTTAATTTTTACCTAAACTTGTGATATTGCACCTAAAGTTATTTGCTATAATTTATTAATGCCATGGAAAATTTAGATCGTATTAGATCTAGAAAAATTATATCATTCAAAAGGATTTTTTTTATGCTGAAAACAGCACTTCTAGTTTCTACACCCTTTTAATGCAGGGCTGAGAGCTGGATCTGCAGTCTGGGCACACAGCCGATCCTATATAGCTGCATTTATTTCATCTCTCTGCTTGACTACAGTCTCCATTCCTCTAGACTAGAAAAGAACATGGAGGGGTGCTTGGGGATCAGCCAGACACTTAAACTTATTTTACCTCAACTGTGACCTTGGCTCTAAGCCCTTCACATAGCTGGAGCTCCATATATATTATTTCTCTTTAGGTTAAGACATGAGGTGATTGCAATTTTGGAAGAGTCAGTGTCAAGGCAAGAACATAGTCTTGCTCCTTTTATGAGTATGTTCATGGACCAGATCTGGTTACATAGTTTGGGGAGTATTTTATATTCTGAACACATTTTTGGATGGAACCTTCCAACATTATGAACATAATGTAACTGCTTGGTGCGATTGGAGTTTCAAAGTAAATGTTAGTGATATTTAAAATATAAGATATTAGATTTGCTCATATGAAACTGTTTTGTAGGTAAAAAAAAATGTTCGAGTATTGGTCATCACGTATGATGTAATTTAAGTGAAAACTGTTTTTAAGTGGGCCAGTTTAATTCCATCATTCCTGAAAGGAAAGAGAACAGGATGGGCTGGAAGTAACATGGGAAGGAGGATAGTCATTTTGGCCCCTGGTCCTCCCTTCCCCATAGCTCTCCTCGTTCTAATTTCCTTTTAGCCATAATGCTGCCTTCTGGAAACCTGACCTTGTCTTCTAATCTAAGCCAGCTCTATCTATAGATGCCTGATTCTAATATTGCCTTTCACTTTTTCTGACAGGGTTTGTCTTTGACCTTAGGGAGATAGCATCTGATCAAAATCTTCTTGCACTTAGGATGTGAACGACTGGTAGCCTTGTTTAATGTTCTTTAGTAGCATTAAATGTTGTTCAAATATAATTGGTTCTCTTTTCCTGTTGGGCGTATGGCTGGGTTACCTAAGCATTTTTCCTTATTTGCTCTCCTTCTGAAGTTAAATGCAGTCATATGCTTTGATGTAGTCAATAAAATGTGCATGAAAATGACACATGCCACTTTTAGGAGGCAGCTTTAAGAAAGGCGTAATTATAAGAACTCCATTTCAACAATAGGGGTAATTGTGAAAGCGTGTGCTAAGATGATGTCTCTGTTGACCTGCATTCCTGAGTTACTACCAAGAACAGCATGCCATGCCAACCCATCACTCATGTCCCGGCCAATGTGATCAACACGGTTGATTAATGACTAATATACCTAGTTATTCAGGAACCCAAGATCTAGCCAAGATCCTAGCAGTCCCCCCTGGGGCAGGTTTTGAAAGACTCTGGCCTGTGGGTGAAATTCAACCTGTTTTTATAAATGAAATTTCATCAACACATGGGCCCATTCATTTACATATTGTTGATGGCTGCTTTCCTGCTGCAACAGCAGCATTTAGTAGTTACATCAGAAACTGTATAGTCCCTTTACAGAACAAGTTTTCTGACTTCTGCTGAGAGACTTGGAGTTTCCCCCTCAATCCTCTGAGTCTGACAAGCAGATGAAGGAAGAGGAAAAATGTAGCGTGGCATAGGGGGGGTTGTAATCCATTCTTAAAGATGGGGTTTACCACTTTGAGCCACACGCCTATGTCCACGACCCAATCACCTGGCCACCTCATTGCAAAGGAGGCTGAGATATGTAGTGCACCTATGTGTCTAGGAGGAAAGGGCACATGATACAGTGAACAATCTCTGCCACTTCCACCTACAAGTGTGGTCAGCTTGGTTGCTGTGCTCTGTCTAATCAGCCCCAGTTGGGGCAATAGCTGTTGAAAGTTTGGAGCCATTTCTATGTTTCTGCACTAAGCTTTCTTGCTCTGATCTAATGTGGTAATGAAATCATTGGTCAACCCTCTCCTCACTCACAGACTACCCACACGCCAGCTCACAATGAATAGTGTCAGGGAAGGTCTAACTGAACCTTAGAATCCTCTCTGTTCTGGGAAATGCACCATTGTTAGAGCGAGTTCTGCATCACAGTGCAAGAAATTGTAGTCTGGTGTTGGGAATGTTTTGATCTCATACTTGGAATGCAGAACATAATGGTATCAATCTTTGAAAATCAAATGAAATCTTGTGGGAGTAGATTAGGTCCAATGAATAAAATTATATAAAACAATTTCATACTTGACATTTACTGAGAGGGGCTTAACTTTTCCTACATACTTTAGTCTGTACAGATGGTATTATTTATTCATGACTCTTTCCCCATTTGGTTCACAATTTATCTTTGGGGAGACTAGAATTAAACTGTAAAAATGTATATATGCTAGATACTGTTTTATGTTCCATCAATGGGGAAGTCATCAAAATTTCTAACAGAATAAGATTCAGCCTATTAGAGAAGTGATTTAGCTGAAATAAAATGTAATGTTTAACTCTGAGCACTAGAAAGAATGAGATTTAGGAATATGGAATTGAATAATCAGTTGGTGAAATGACAGTGGTTTCTGTGTCAATCTCCCAGTTGAAAGAATATTAGGATATCAGGATTATGAATTGCCAGAGTCAAAGGAGGATTCATGATAACCCAATAGGACAAGACTGGCATCTGATGCCAATGATGACAGACTGGCTCCTGGCACTGACAGGGTTAAAGAAATCCCAAGGGTGTGAGACATCTGAGAATGTGTGAACCTCTGAAAAATCTACAGTGATGCCAACCAGTGTTGTCTTAAATAAATCACACAAAAAAAAAATAGAAAAGAAATCCAGTGTTCTGTGTCAAAGCAAACTTTTGTTGTTCTACCATGTTTGTAAGGAAAGAATTAATGTATAATGAATGAAGGAAAATAAAATAGGACAGTTTCTGATAAAGGCCACTGATTATACATTTCATGCACAAAACATGAGAGACATTATAGAGGATGGGTTGGGGAAGGGATTAGAGAAGAAAAACCCAGTGTGGCTATAAAGATCAGTGTATCAAGTCTCAGGACTGATGTAACAAATTACTGTAATCTGAGTGGCTTAAAACAACAGAAACTCACTCTCTGAGGCTAAAATCTGAAATCAAGGCCATACTCTCTCTTAAGGCTCAGTTGTTTTTTCCTTGACTTGTGGACACATCACTTAAATCTCTGTCTCCATTGTCTTATGTCATTTTCATGTGTGTGTACACAGTTGTGTGTGTATCTGCGTATGTTCTCTCCTTTAAAATACATTAGTTATATTGGATTAGGGTCTACTCTCTTCAGTATGATTGCAACTTGACTTGATTACACCCTATTTCCAAATAAAACCACACTCACAACTTCTGGGGGGTTAGGACTTCAATATACCTTCTCTGGGGACACAGCCCAATCCATAGTAATCAGTAACTGCAGTTGTCTGTGATGGTGTTGTGAGCTGGATGGAACAGTCCACAGAAAGGGAACAGCTATTTTGAACCATCACACATAATGAAAAGCAAAGGGTAAATGGATCTTCAATAGGGCTGATGATGACAATAGCAATGAATACTTTCAAACACTAACTCTGCACCAGCCATTTCAAACATCTTACATGTGTGATTTAATTCTTGCAACAATCTTATGGTATATGTACTTTAATATGCCCATTTTACAGGTAAGGAAATTGAGGCACAAAGAGACAAATGTGAAGTTGAGGAAAAAAGTCACTAAAATAAATGGGAGAGGGGATTTTGGTGCCAAGAAATTTCATGTGGGGCCAGCCCAATGCATCCAGAGCAAAGGTAACAGCCCACCCATAGCAACTTGGAGGCCTTGAAAAGTTTCCTCAACTGGAGTCTTTCCCTCCTTTAGATTTTCCTACATATTTAATGTGGCCTGAAATACCACACTAAATACTATATTAATTGACCCAAATTCTTAGGTCTCAACTCCTTTGGAAAGGATGATGGACATTCTGCCATAAACTGGTTTTTTTTTTTTGTTATTATTGGTTTTTTTTTTTTTTCCTTTGAGTATGCATTTGGAAATCTTGACGGCTTGATACATGTTACTTAGGTCACAGAGAATGACAGATCACCTGCCAATATATTTACGCCTCTTAATCCCTGAAGTTGTTTTGAAAGAAGAGTCTGTGGGTGCTGATGGATGAAGCTATTTATAAATATTCAGTGAGTCCTCACCTAATGTTATGGATAGGTTCTTGGAAACTGACTTTTAGTGAAATGATGTATAATGAGAGCCGGTTTGCAAACAATGTCATTTCAGTCAATATTGGTTGGGAATTTTTTCCTCATCAACATTATGAATGAATGAAACAAAGTTGAATGACACGAACTATTTGAGGACCTACTGTTGTAGCTATAGTTGTAAATCCAGAGACAGTGGACTATCACAATTAAAATCACAGTTCTGAAATTTGATTCAAATTCAGACTCATTCCTCTAAGTCTTGTGACATGGAATGAGTTACTAAAAATTTACTGTGCCTTAGTTTCCTCATCTATGAAAATAACACTGCCTCACAGAGTTGCTGGGAGATTAAATGTGTTAATATGTATTTTAAAACAGTGTGTAGCAGATAGAAGTATATAGAAGCTTTGGCTTCTATTGTTATAAACATGTTATAGATGAGGTGAAATGAAATGAAATGACATTTCCCTTTTATTGTTGGACACTGGGAGAAGGTGCTACAAAATGCATGTTGGGTGGGCAAGTTAAGGGGTCACCAAATTTTATGTAGCCACTGCTGCTTGATGTATCTTTCATGGATCTGAAACTTGAAGCCATTCTGATGTCCAAAGGTATCTGTCAGTCCTTGGAAAGACAAAGGCACCGATCTGCTCTACTTCTTTTCATCGTTAGTCAACACACCACAACATTTTATACTGCCTAAGAAGCAGAGTTCAAAATATTTTCTCTTCATATCACCAGATTCTCAGGGCACAGCCTCCCCTAACAAAGACCGAAGTGTAAAGAAGAAAGTCCTGGGTATCCTTAATCTTATCTGATCTTATTGGCTGGTTATTAGTTTATGGTAGGACGTTATGAGCATGTAAATCATTAATAAAAAATATTTTATCCCTGCTTCACTTAGGTGAATTTGTCTTCTAAAATGGATAAGTTGTAGAATCATCCATTAGTTCTTTCCCAACTGTCGTGGAATTCCTGCTGTCACTGTCAGTTTGAGGAGTCCCTCATTACTGCTTATAGTTGAATAGTAGGTGACAGGGGCAAGGACATCAACCCCTAATTCAAATAAGTACCCCTTAAATTATTTTTGAAATGCAACACAAATGAAGGCTGTGTAGGATGGATATTACATGAAAAGCTCAGGCAACAAAGAAAACAGATAAATTGGATGATGTCAAAATTAAAAACTTTTGTATACCAAGATACTTTTCAGTAGTGTACAAAAATACCCTATAGACTAGGAGAAAATATTTGCAAATCACATAAGAATATATAAAGTATATACATTATAGTTCAATAACAAAACAACCTATTAAAATGGGCAAAGGACTTGAATGTTCTCCAGAGAATTATACAAATGGTCAGAAACCTCATGAAAAGAAATCCAACATTAATCATTAGGGAAAGGTAACTCAAAACAACAATGAGATACTATTTCATACCCAGGAGAATGGCTGGAGAGAGAGAGAAAGAGAGAGAAAGAGAGAGAGAGAGAGAGAGAGAGAGAGAGAGAGAGAGAGAGAGAGA
>JAGFMF010011668.1:17513104-17555177 GCA_019455555.1 Galemys pyrenaicus | reverse complement strand
GAGAGAGAGAGAGAGAGAGAGAGAGAGAGAGAGAGAGAGAGAGAGAGAGAGAATGGCAAATGTTGGTGAGGATGTGAACAATTGGAACCTTTGTATGCTACCTGTGGGAATACAAAATGGTGCAAACACTTTGGAAAACAGAATGGTTGTTCATAAAATTAAAAATAGGTTATGTGATCCAGCAATATAACTTCTGCTGTACACCCAAAATATTTGAAAACTGGGCCTTGAACAGATATTTCTTTTTTTTAAAAAAGATTTATTTATTTATACATACAAGAGCTGGGGTACAGCCCAGAGTCCAGGGCTGTGAGAGGATTCACCAGAGACAGAGTGGGGAGCAGAACAGGCAGATTGACTGAAACACACTGCTGAGGGGAGCAGCGGGCGAGCAGGAGAGGTCTGCTATGCCATGTGGGTCCCCTCCCTGGCTGGCGGCAGGGATTGAACTCGTGCTGCAGTGGCTGAGGTTTGCTTCATAGTGCGTTGCTTAACCCACTGTGCCACCAGGGAGGCCCCAAACAGATATTTATATATATATGTTCATAACAACATTATTCATGACAGCTATAGATAAAAGGTGGAAACAACCCAAATGTCTTATCAACAGAAGAGTAGATAAAATGTGGTATGTACATATAATGGGATAATATTCTGACTCAAAAAGGAATAAATTATGATAGGTGTAACAACACATATGAACCTTGAAAACATTATACCACGTGAAATAAGTCAGTCTCAAAAAGATAAATACTGTATGATCCCACTTGCATATGGTATGTAGACAATTGCATAGAGACAAAAGGTAGAATGGAAGTTACTAGGTCCTGGGGGTGGGGGCGGGGAAGGGAGTGTTAGTGTTTCACATGCATAGAATTTCAGTTTTAGAAGATGAAAGAAATCTCGGAAATGGATCGTGGTGATGGTTGCACAACAATGAATCTAATGCCACTGTACACTTAAAACTGATTAAAATGGTAATTTTTATGTTACATGTTTTTAACACAATAAGAAAAAAAAAAATTGTGTATAGGAAGGTTCTGTTGTTCTCACTACCAGAAACCAATTCTCTCCTTTCAGAATTATCTCCCAGTGAGCACAGTAATCTCATATCCAGGGTGGATTCCAAAACAATCAGCTCATTTCGTGACTGTCTGGCCTCCTGTTTTCTGTTGCTGGCTGCTCTTCAGCTCCGGGCTTTGTCTGTAGCCTCAGGGGAGATGGTCCACTTGGCCATTACCACTGTCACGTTCCCTCCTGAAATCCTCTGCCCAGGATTTTCACCCCACCCCTTGTTCACACCCCCAAGTCTCACGTCGTCAATGCTTTCCTAACTCCATTATACCTTCCATATATATTTGTTGGCTGCCGTCTAAGGAAAGAGGCCTCCCTCACGTACTTTCTTCCTTCCACCAGTATCTACTTAAGGAGTTCTATTTTATAAGGGTGATCATTAATTACTATCATCTATTTTGATGTTCAAATTGTCCCAAATTTGGCCAAGGGAGCCTCTTCAGATTGATTTCTGTGTTCATTTGGCATAACGTCATCATTCTTCCAGCAGTTACTTATTTTCTGGGATAACAACATATTCCAGAAGCATCTTTTTCTTTCCCCACCCCTATTAGGGTAGAGGCCTTCCTTCAAGGAAACTTTGGTTCCTTTTAATGAAGAATAGTGTTTAGAAATCAGGACCATGGTTCCAAACTTTCTTTTGAGTCTATCTATGAAATCAAGCCACTTCTGGTCAATGAGAAGTCTTGAACTCTTGCTCTGCACAAAGAATTCTGAAAACTGACCTGGCCTTTTAGGGGTGTACACAAATCTGGAGGCCTGATGATCTGGAAGTCCACTGATCATATGCTCCCTCTGACCTTCCTCTCCTAAGCTCCCCTTCTGTCCTAGGACTGACTGCCCTCCTCCTTCAGCCATCAGCGCTAAAGTCGTTAGAAGGTCTCTGAGGTTTCCTACTGGTGGGGAATTCAAAGGCAGCATAGCCACTGTGGAACTAATGCAGAGAGAGTGAGCAAAAAGACCTCAAGGCACATAACAAAATCTCAAACTATTGGGAAACAACAAAAGCAGATGAACTGTAGCGAATTTAGTTTTTTAGGAGAGTTTATCTTTATGTTTTAAGTCATAGTCTTGAATCAAAAACAAGTTTCTCTTTTGAAAAACTTCTCATATCGAGGATTGACTGCATGCCAGGCACTGTGAGGTCTGCACTGCACATGAATTATCTCACTAAATCCCCAAGGCAACGTTCCAAGGTGGCTCTCTTGCATCTGCATGGAAGCACAGAAAAACTAAATAAAAATGATGGTATTGGCATGTGTGTTCAAGTAGACTGACTCCAGAAACTGTCATGCCGTTGAACTCCCGGCCTCATGCCAAGGGTGTGATGATGAAAAGGTGGGTAACAATCTCTTCAGCACTCAGTGGAAACTTAAAATGAAATTACTTCTGGTGGGAGCCTATTTGAAAGCAGAAAACAATGTTACAAGTAATATAAGATGAATTTCCAGAAATGTTTCTCTCAATCCATCCTTAGTTAGTGAGGTGATTGTGAGCAAGGCACATAGATATAAATTTTCTTAAATATTTTTCTGATTACTATGGTTAAAAAAATCCTTGTTTGGGAAAAATTATAATCTATACGGAAGTACAAAGGGATAAATGTTGTGTAATTTCTCAAAGATAGTAACATTGATGTTTTAACATATTTCTATGTGCTTCTACTTATAAGATCACAGTATATAAAAGTCACATAGGCACATTCCCATGTTGTGAACAGCACTTTGTAAACATCATTTAAAACAGTTGCATAATAGTCCATTTTATAAAGGAATATAATTTTCTTAACTGTTTCCTTAGCATTAGATATTAAGGTTGTTACTATTTTCCAATTATTAAGACAAAGCAAATAAATAAAATCTCTTGTGACAAATATCTTTGTGCATGTTCTTTGATCTGCATTTCAGATTATTTCTTAAAGCCTTAGAAGTGGTTTTACCGTTTTCAAGTGTGGACATGCTACTTTTATCACTTAAAATAGTTTACTAATTTTAAATTATTTAAATAAATAATATAAATATGTGTAAGGTACACATTCAGAAGATGCAAAAGTTTATACAGTGAATGAAATCAAACCTCTTTTACACTCTGCCTCCTAGGTACCAGGAGTTCAGCTTCAGATACCTGCTTTTCCTTTCAGAGAAAAATCTTTATATTATGAGCACATGTAACCTGGAGATCATTCCATGTTAGAACATAAAGAGGTGCATTTTTCTTTTAAATAGTTGTGTCATATTTGAGTGTATGTCTCTTGCTGATGGAAACATCCATAGATCCTAATCTTCTAAACACACGCTGAACTGAATATTACTGTATGGATCTTATTTCCCATAGCATAAGATCCTAAGAGTAGAATTGCCGAGTTAAAAGTTATGAACAACTAACATTTTGATAGGTATTACAAAATTTATTTCCATAGAGGTTATATCAATTTATATTTCTATCAGTAATATGAGTAGAGAGTCTGTTTTCTTATTCCCCCATCTACACAGTATATTAGAAAATGTTTTGCTCTTTGCCAGCTTAAGAGGTTAAAATGTTATTTCACTATCATTTTAACTTCTTATATTTTGGAAGATGTTGAACGCTTTTTAGTAGTCACTTTCTTCCATTTTCTGGGGCAGAGTGTTTTGTTTTGGGGAAGTGTTTTCTTCAGAGTTCTTTCTTTACTAATTTGTAGTATTACCTTCCATTTGTACATATTCTCTTACACTGATAAAATTTCAGCTGTTTGGCTATGATGTCATTTGCAAATTTGTTTTTTGTCCAGATTATCTTCTCAGTTACTTGCTTTTAATTTTATTTTACCATTCAGAAATATTTTATATGTTTGGTTGTACCTGTCACTGGTTTGTTTAAAGGATCTTGAGTTTTGTTTAATAGAAAGCTTTTTGCCCACTTGGAGATTTTAAATATAGTATTCAATTTTTTCTTTTGCTAATTTTATAAGCTTATGTTTCACATAAATTTTTGCTTCATCTATAATTAATTTCTGTGCAAAGAATGAGGTAAGGATGTAACTTGAATATTTTCAGATAATGAAAAAAATATCATTAGTTATATAAACGATGCCCTCTCCCCATTATTTAAAAATGCCAGCACTATCATATATTGTATTCCCATATACTTTTGGTTTATTTCTCAGTTTTTATATTATTTTCTATTTTTAAAAAAGAAATATACTATTATTTTTTCAACCTTTATAATAAATTTCAATATCTAGCCACACTAATTTCTCTTCTTTATTATTCTTTTTCAGATCTCTTATTTTTGGTGCTCTTGCCCGTTTATTTTTCTCCATAGAAACATAAGAACTGAATTACATGTTTTTCTCCCTTAACCCTATCAATGTTTTCATTTGCGTAGTTTAAAATTTGATTTATTTGATGAGATATCCTTATTATTTGACTCTGTTTCAGAAAATGTTTGACTTTCACCTGTTTGTTATACCCTTTAGCAGTATTAATTTATTTTTTAATTGAGGTGACACTGTCTTACATAATTAGTATTTGGAAGTATAGACTTCCCCCCTCATGTCCTTCAGTAACATTTATTCCTAGGTATTTTAAAACCATTTTCTTTTTGCTCTTATAAAGGGGCTCTTTTCTTCCATTTTATGATACAACTGGTAGTTGTCCTCTAAATACACATGGCTATTAAATATATGGAACAATTTTGTTGCTAGACAGATATTTTCTCAGTTTTAGTAATATTCTACTAACTTTTCTGTGATTATGTTAACAAATCTGTTAACTTTTCTCAGTAAATCACTAGACCACTTCAAATAATGATAATTTCATTTCTTCTTTTCTCTTTTAATGCCTTATTTCTTTTTCTTGTTATATTGGCTGATATCTCTAAATAATCTTAAATAGTAGCTGATATAATGACGTCTTTGTCTTGTTTCTCATCTATTGAGCACATACGTAATTTTCTCCTTAGTAAGTATGATGGGGTTTTTTGCATTGAGGTAGACATGTTGTATATGTTAAGGGAGTATCTGTCTTTTCCTACTTTGTTAAGATTTAAAAAATAACAAGCTAACAATGAAATCTCCAAATATTCTTTCAACATTTAGAGACAAATGGGTGAGCTTTTTTAGCACCTATGGAATAATCCCAGTGGTATGAATACCAAAGATGCACTGTGTCTAAATTGTTGCACTGGTTTCTAACCCTGCCCTGGATGTAGCAGCGTGTTTGCAAACACATGTCAGGAGGTCACTGGTGATCTTGTGCCATGAAAAGTTGCCACTTAATAGAAGGGGTATGGGTAGAGAGTCAACCTTAGACTGTTTCTGGGGAAACCATCTGAGTATAAGCACCCCACATCTTTGCAATACATTGCTCAGGGAAATTCAAGCCCCACCCACATTGAGCCATGATACCAATAGTTTATGAAATACTGTTTTGGGTACTTACGGGGAGAATTAGATTTATCATTCAGGAATGCAGAGAAGCAAAGTCCAACTAGCACCAGCACACACACACACACACACACACAAATGCATTGGCTCATACAACTTGGAAATCTGACTTTAGGTGCAGTTAGATCCAAGAATTCAAACATTATTACTGAGATTGTTCAGTTTTTGGCTCTTGGTCATTTTTGTAGATTTTATGTGTAGGAAGACATTTTCTACATCACAGCAAAAAAAAAAAAAAAAAAGACTAATGGCTAATCTAGGCTTACATCATCCTTGACTGATCCTGAACTGAGAGAGACACCCTTTCCTTCCCAGTATCCTGCTGTGTCATAGGTCTACTGGTTTTCCAACCAGTCCACCCAGGAAATGGAGACATTTTGATTTTGGCTTGTCTGCCTGGGTGATGTATTTACCTCTACAGAGAAGGCAAACAATCAAACAAGTGGAAGGTGATCCCGGAAGTGGTGGAGGCAGAAAATTCAAGAGACTTCCTGACATGAGATCAAACCTGCACCCAGTGTTTTGACAGAAGTATTTCCTTCCTCTAAGTTATACAAAAGATACTGTGGACTTTCGAATGACCGGAATAGTCTCTGATTTTTTTTTGAGTAGAAGAACTGGGGTGTAGGCCAAGGTGGGGAGGAGTGAGAGGATTCACCAGAGACAGAGTGGGGAGCAGAACAGGCAGGTGGACTGAAATACACTGCTGAGGGGAGCAGTGGGAGAGACAGGAGGTGTCTGCTGTGCCATATGTGGGTTAGCTCTCTGGCAGGGGATCAAACTCAGGCCGTAGTGGTGATAGGGTGATAGTGCTGAGACGTGACCCCTTGGCCACCAGGGAGGCCCTAGTCTCTGAAATTTTAATATTCTTATCTTCTCTCATTCAGATCATGGGAGGCCAGCATCTTGCCTATATATATATATACTTGAACATTATTTGAAAATCCATTAAATGAAATATACAAATACTCAGCAACATGGATTGTCAGGAACTTGACTATTGTCTGGAAATACTTTGTGTTGCTTTCCTCAACAGTGACAATGACAAAGAAAACAAATTGAAATTAATTCTTTTCAGTTGATTAACTTCATGGCAATGTGCATGTACTTTGGAGGCTAAGAATGCTGGGAAAACACACATCCATTGAAGAAGAAATTGAACAGAAAGACTTGGAAGAGGAGAACTCACAAGTACAAGTGAGAGATGTTTTGACAGTAATGGGACTATCAAGGGCTGAATTGGCCCTTAAATTGTGTTCATTAAGTGTTGTGTGTTTCTTTGAGGTTTATTAAGACCCCTGAGAGGAGAATAACAAATTTCAACACAGAGAAATAAAGATGCTCATTTAGGACTATAACATATCTCCCCTGAGTTTTTTTTTAAATGTAATTTTTGACACACTTTTTTGGCATCTTGACACACTGCTGTTACAAATCCAGTCACAGCACAGTGCCTCCATTAGACAAAACAACAGCACTTCCCCTGCCTCCAAACCAAAAAAAAGAGTTTGATGTGAGATTTGGATGGATGTTTTTGAAAGTTCACTGAAGGAAAAGAGTTGAGAAGGCAAGATTAAAGTGCTGTTTGTGTGACAAGAGGAGCTAGATCCCCTCCTGCTCGCCAATCTCTACCAGCTGAGTGGCGGTGGGGGATGAGGTCCCAATAGCAGCACATCCTTGACCTTGTCCTCAGGCATTCTGGAAGCAGAAGACCTCATACAGGTGTTGTGCATTTGCCAGAAGATGGAGGGAATTTGGCTTTTTGCCAGAGAAGAAACTTTGAGAGTAGCTTCTCAAGGTTGCTGTCCAGTGACTGTAATCAAAAGTTCTGACAAGAGTTTAGCTAGCCCTTGAGGAAACCTGGGATGTGGAGAAGCCATTTTGCCAGTGTTGTAGGGATATCTAAGCTCTGAAACCAGTTGTCATCCTAATCCTTAATCTCTTTTCTTTTAGTCTTTCATTTTTCTCTTCAATTTCTCCTCCTCTGTATGAATAACAGGATAGAAGACCCCGAGTTATGATGAGACACACAGGATGTGTCCAGTTATGATGAAAGGAATCAGATATGCCCTTGGAGCCCACTCACACAGTGGGCTACTGTTCACATAGTTAGTCTTTGCTTACTTGAGCTTCCCTTTCCCAATTTATAAAATGAGGTTATTTTGAGGCTTAATGCCTCTCACACAATGTTTAGCATGGAACAGATGTGGAACCAATATTGGTTCCTCTCTTTTCCCTTGTTTGGGGTAAATGAGATTGTAGGCATATGAAAAGGTGATTAGAATTAAAGGAATGTTGTCAGATACAAACACTTCTGATCTAAAAACCCTGTTCACCAGGAAGAGCTGTGACTTTGGAAGTCCACAAATATTTTTTTCTGTAGTGATACACACCTTACTTTACTTAGCTGTGGCAGAGCAAGTAGTTCTTTAGATATATATACAAATCCTCTAAAGTGAAATACAAGTTAGAATAACTGGATTGAGTTAGATGAGTAAGAATGGGCTAACAGAAGCATAGAATTGGGTGGGGTAGTTAGGCTATGTGGGTTCAAATCCTGGCTTTGCTTCCTACTCCTTGGTGAACTTGTTCAGATTATTCAATCTTGTATTCCTTATTCTTCTCATTTATATATGGGGTGCTCACATGATGGCAAGATGAGTGTTAACAGAGGTGGTGAGTATAAAGCTGGCAGGGTGCTTAGATCCTTAATATTAGCTATTTCTAATGACATAAAATGGAAACATGAGCAAAGCTGTTTGCATGTTTGTGAAGGAACAAGAACAAGAAACAGTTTTAGCACAAATCAGGGTGTTTTTCAATACAAGCATTGATTATTTCAAAAGGTGTTAGGACATTTGGGAGGTTGTTGTTTGAAAGGGATTTAACCAATGGTTAACATGCCTACTTCCCCACCTCCAGCTGTAGATCAGTGCCAGCTCTGTGCATGAAGCATTACTCATACTGTCTCTTTACACAGCAGTTAACCTTACTTGTCACGGCTTCCGGTGGGAGATCAAGAGCACTAAAATTATGGAGGTGGCACAATAAATCATGGTCACTTCCTGACATGGCCAGACAAAGCAGCTGGAAAGAGCCTCACCACAATGTCAGCTCAAAGTTGAAATGCAAACTTTTAACATATTAATTTTCTCCCTTTTTTTCTTATCCTACTGAATTTTCTTTCTTCTTCTGTGACTCACATGAGTGAGTAGGAGATTGATCTTGGCAGCTTGGTGGGTTAAATCACCATGCAAGGTTTTGCTTTCTTTTTTTAATCCAAGTGTGAACATTGTCACTTAAGAATGAAATAATTGAGCAAACCTAACGTGAGGGAGTGACAGAACTCTTTTCACCCATGACATCTCAAGTTTCAGTCCCTTACTTTCTAAGCACAAATTCTATTAGGCTGTATCCCCAGGACCCAGGACTGTATCTGCGACCCAGCAGGCTCTTAGTAAATGCTTGTGAAGTGCATGGGCAGTAGCGCTGTTCTTCCAGCTCTCTCGGGCTTGCTTTTGTTTCACTTGTTCTTTGCCAAGATCTTCTCAATTGGCTCCACAAATGGCTCTCAGGTTTGAATGGTGAAACATGTATAGAAGAGGTGCCTTCTTGGTTTAGTTTTTTCCTACCCCACTTGGTTTCCAAGGTTTATGATTTTCACTTCGTACTTAGAATCCTGACCCATCTCCACTAACTCATCTATTTTCTTGGCTCCTAATGTTGGGTAATTGGATTTTATAAAAGCTTTATAAATCTCATTCCAGAAAAATGAACAGACACACATGTCACACCAGTTTTGGAATATGATAGTTTCTCAACCTTTTGGGAGCACATTCCTGTATCCAAGACAAAGACTTGAATGTTTGCAGTTGTCTGTTCAATTATTGGTAGCAGCTGCTGAACTCGCCTCTCTTTGAGGGCAGGGAACAGGTCCTTCTCAACTCCCTAATCAGCCCAATAAAATATGGCTTCTCACCACCAGGTCCTGAAGACTACTCAGCATAAAGACAGACATGCCCCCAGCCATCACCTGCCAATTTGAGAGTCTAGTCCTCAGCTCCTTAGTGGCTCAGCAGTAGCGACATTATTGTCACCTCTTTTCCCAGCTCTCATTTTGTGGCTTTCCTGCTGCTATTCTTCTTTTCATGTCTTTCCTGCCTTCTCTCTGCATGCTCTACCCTTAAATATTAGCTTCCTAAGGACCCTAAGGTCTCGCTTCTTCACACTCTACATGCACTTTCTGAAGAATCTGAGCTACGTCCACGATTTCAACCACTGATACAGTGATGACGTTGAAGTACACGTCTCAGCCCAGATCTCTCTCTCCTGGAAATTCTCCATCTATTCTTCTCTATCTTCCCACAGAATGGCTCCTTCGAGATCATGCATGGAACCCTCCACATACCATTAGAGGGAGAACGCCTTTTCTTTGTACCTGCTGTTTTCTCTCATGGTCAGGATATCCACGGGCATAACACATCTAGACTCTTGCTATTCCCTCCACACTTCAGAGAGGAGAAACCTCTCTGATTGCTGAGCTGCTTCAGAGAGGACGTGCTCCTGTTGACCTTGCTCTGTGGGAGGACTAGTGGTTCTTTACCACTAGTGGAGCTGGAGAGCACCCAGTCCTCCTGGAGTGAGGAAGATGGTCTGATCAGAAAGCTACTTGCCTGCAGGTATAGTCTATGATCTATAATATCAACCTTATTTGAAACATTTTGATTTCCTCTTTGCAATTTTGATTTCCTATTTGCTTTCCTCTTTTGTTTAATTTAATTGGCTTGGAACTTCAGGCTTGGAAAAGGCACATGTTTGGCTGGGGCAGGGGTGGGGTTAATACTTTCAAGTGCTAATATTACTCCAAACTCAATCCATCATGTTGTTATTCTTTTTCTCCAGAATTTGCCCCAGCTCTTGTTTCTCTTATCTTTCTCAAAGTCAGATCTCTTTTTAATTTTCTTGTTCTTTCTAGAACATAACCACTTGCAATAAAATTTTCCCAAAATCATCCTTAGCTTCTGTTAGTAGAAAAACAGATTCCTTCCTTTTTGCCTATTCTGTCTCAAGAGTTCAAAGAGACACATGGGTTCTTTTTAATGTTCACGGAGAGAAGAAAACAAAGACTTTTGATCATGTCTGTTGACCCACGACTAGTGAAATTTTCTAGGTACCTTGAAGCAGCTTAAAGGAAGTAGAAAACAGAGATCTTGCTGTCAGGAAGTTTAATATTTAAGTAGGAGAATTATGTGAACAAAGTTATATGATAAAATCACATAACTGTTAAATATCATTATATACAGGATCTAAAGGAAGGATTTCAAATTGAATTAAGAATGCTGGCGTGATTGGGTTGGGAGCGGAACATATGTTAGCACCCAGCAACCATTAACTACCTCTCTTCTCATCCATGGAGGAGATCACGTATGGTTGGGTGAGTCAGGAGACCTGTCTTATTCTTGCCTCTTCTGTCCAAAACATGACTTTGGACCCCCAAGACTTCTTAAGCTGAGCTCTTCTCTGCTTCTCTACAGTTCAGATACCTTAGTTGGCTTACTGTATAGATATGGATGTTGTTTCTGCTTTGTGTTATTCTTTTCCCAAACTTTATATGCATCTTGGTCTAATTATAGTGGGTATAAACTCTATCCATAAACAACAAGAAATGTCACATTCCATGCTTCCTTTAAATTAACATCAATTTGTCAGTGAGTCCCTATTCCACAGGGCCGTCTGGAAATTCAATATAGGTGATTAGTAAGACTCTCTGTGGGCTCCCAGCCTGAATTGCATAAGGGATTTGGGATGCAGAGCCTCAGGCATCAGGGAAGATTATCTGGTCATTGGTCAGTCTCTTCCACTGACCACAAAAGTTCCTACTTTCTGGTTTTCAGATTGGGAGGTTCTGTTACTTGTGGTGTTTAGCTTAAAGAAAAGTTGGAGCAGTTGGGGGCTGGTGGACTGAAGTCTATCCACCCTGGGTGTCTCAGACTGACTCCTTTGGTCTCATCACGTCCCTGGGTCTGGGCTGCCTCAGGACTCATCGGCTCTCTCTAGTCCCCCAAACATATTTCTGCGGTATAGGCTGAGTTGAATCTACCCCAGATACATATGTTGAAATCTCCAGGATGTGAGGATGTGACTACTTGGAGACAGGCCTTTAAAATGATAACTAAGTTAAAATGAAGTCCTTAGGATGACCCTAATCCAGTATGACTGTTGTCACCCTAAGAGGAGATTAGGACTCGGAGGAAGAGCACGTGAAGGCTCAGGAAGGAGAAGGCTGCCATTTTACAAGGCAAGGAGAGAAGCCTAAAAAAACAAACAAACAAATAAATAAAAACAACAACAGCAAAAAAACGAATTATGCTGAAACCTTGAATTAGGACTTAAATTCTCTAGGACTGTGAGAAAATAAATTCCTATTGTTAAAGCCTCCCAGTCTCTGGCACTTTATTATGGCAGCTGAAGCTGACTAATAAACTTTGTATCCTTCTTTGGGTTCCCTCCGGCTTTTACAAAAGGAGTAAGAGTCTTGACTTGAAATTGCTTCTGTTTTCTCTCCAAAATATCTGCTGCAAGAAAACAGTAAGGGCATGGCTATGTGGAAGTGGATGATAGCATGGAAGAGGGAGGAAAATTCAGTGAGAACCCAGGCAAGGTGCTGTTTCCAGAAATTGTACTTCCTGTCTACTTTCTATTTTTTCCACCATTGTTTCCTACCTATTTTTTCCTTCTGATGGGAAGGGTTTCCTTGCCTTCCCTTCTCTGATAAGATCTTAATTAAGCATCAGTTTGCCTAGTACAAAGCTCTAGATGTATAATTCTTCTTGAGCTGAATCATATAAGAAGGATTGGAAGATTTAGAGGTAATGACATGCCAAATCCATAAATGACTTCCAACTACCCTTGTCTCAGGAGGTGAATGGGGTTTTAGAAGACTAGTCCCTACATGGTTAGTCAGAGGTTATCCCATAGAAACATCCTCAAAATTTATTGAGGCTTTGGCTGTGCTATTAATCAAGGGCGCCGACAGATTGAGTAGCCCAGTTTCCATATTCATATTAAAAGCCATTTGGAAAAGACAGGATTTTCAAGAAGTTTATAGCCCAGTTTTCTTCCCTTCCTTTCTGTCATCCCATGATTTCGGTAACTCTGTTACTCTGATTGGAAAAAGTTGTTGTCTAGTGATATTAAAATGTACAGCCACCGATAAACTGTGGCCATTTCTTGGCTTTTTGCAAGATCTAGCAATATTAAGATGTCATTAAATATTTTATCTCCCTTCCT
The DNA here is from genome assembly GCA_019455555.1 of Galemys pyrenaicus. NCBI lineage: Eukaryota > Metazoa > Chordata > Mammalia > Eulipotyphla > Talpidae > Galemys > Galemys pyrenaicus. The sequence goes on along the minus strand of JAGFMF010011668.1, from coordinate 17,542,387 downwards.
TCATGCTATGACTTTAATACTGTGTTCAAAGATCATTACTTAGTAGTGTGGGGGAGCCTCTTCTTTTTGAAGACCTTCTTTATAAAAGCATGTAATATTTATTATTACTCTCGCTGCCTGCTTTTTTACCCATGATGTTCTTCTTTCACTCCTCTCTTCCCAAAATGTTTTATTGGGATGAATTATTTTAGAAGGAACATAGATGTTGTAGCAGCAAATTTTAAGTAAAACAATCCAGACTTTTCATGGAAATTGGTAGGGTGTATTTTAGGGCAAAACGTGGTAGTGTTCTTTTTTTTTTAAATAACACTGAGGGTTCTCGTTAGTAAGAAGACTTACCAGTTTGAAGGCTGGTGCTGAGCTTGTATACATATACAACTTTCAAAGAGTGGGTCCATAGTGGTAATATCCTCATCTATATGAAGGGAGAGTTAGGGAGCAGGCTATAGAGAAACAAGAAGGCATGTAATTAAACTGTAAGAGGAGAATGAGAGGAAAATGTTTTCAGTTATGAGTCACTGGATGATATTTCCAAGTTTCCCTTCCTAGCAATTATTTTTTAACAATGGGAATCAACCATGCCCTACTTGGGAGGCTTTGGTGTTGCCCCATTAAAAATTAAGATGTAAAAAAAAAAAGATTCAAGTGCTCTCGCGGGGGGCCTCCCCGGTAGTGCAAAGGGTTGAGCACTGCACTGTGGGGCTTCCACAGCCACTGCAGTAGGAGTTTGATCCCCGGCCAGGGAGAGTTCCTACATGGCGCAGCAGACCTCTCCAGCCTCACCTGTTCCCCTCAGCAGTGTATTTCAGTAGATCTGCCTGTTCTGCTCCCGGCTCTGTCTCTGGTGACTCCTCTCACACCTCCCTGGACTCTGACCTGTACTCCAGCTCTTGTATGCATAAATAAATTAAATCTTAAAAAATAGTACTCTTGCGGGTCCCAGTCTGATACAGCCTCCCAAGGAAGCATCTCTAGAGGGATTATTCTCAGGACTTGACACCCAACAGAGCTGCTCTTGAACAGTTTGGCTCCACTCTCCCTGCTGATGGTTGTTCTCATGTACTCACTAGGAAGCTGGAAGTGAAGCTCTGGAATCACCTCTTGAAACCAGACAGGGTCCCACCCTAGGGCCCTCTGTGACTGTCCTGATTTTTCCTCTGGCCTTTAAAAAACTTTCTATCCTCTTTACCTTTGACCTGATTCCTTCAACTACTTTATTCTTTTGTAATGTATATACTTTTCTAAATTGCCCCAATCCTTTGTGGAGGGAGGTTAGAGCAAGGAAAGAAAAATGAACTACAGCATTTCCATTGCCCTGATAGTGCTGTATAATAGGACACTGAGACTTTGGCCTTAAGACTGGACTTCTCTTTCCAAAGCATTTGGTATTTGGTGCTTATTAGACACTTGTAGCTATTTTTATACACAAAAATTGGGACATCTTCTGAAGTAGGGCCTGATGCAAGAACAACAGAACAGAATATTTGCAATAGGCCTGGTAAATAAAAGCTGAGTGGCCATAATATTCACAGACTAGACAAAACAGAAAAAGGAAAGAAGAAGGCAGAGAAGCAAGAGAAACAACGTGAATACCTATAACTGAGAAAGAGTTTAAGTTTATGTGACCAGATACAGATATAATAATTTTAGAATTCATAACATTAAACCTCCGCTTAGAATTTTTTTTAAACCAAGACTAACATATCTTTTGGAATGGAGGTATTTAATTATTTATAAAAAATAAAGACTGTTTTATTTTTCTCATATGCCAGCAAATAGTGCATTGAGATGGATTCTATAGTCCTTGAAGTATAAGATCTGAGATCTGAAATCCTTTGTGGCAGCTCATTTTCCTTTTAAGAACAGATTGCCCCAGAACAAATTCAATATCCCCTGGATGCTATCAATAAGAATTTAACTCATACTAGGACAAAGAGGTAGGTTTTGGCTAGCTATTGGTGGCTTGGCATTTTGGCTCTTAATTCTGAGTTTTATGGAGCACCAGTGCTGTCTTTTTTTTTTTCTCCCATGGAGCAGAAAGGTAGGGAAACGCCTTTCACAGCATATACCCAGGAGACTCACTGCAGTCAGCCTGCATTCCAAAGCACTGTCTCAGGGTTTCTCCCTGAGGTTTTTGGAGTTAATGAAGTAAATCAAAATCTCTGAGTAAAATGATTTCAGTCTCCAGAGGTCCAGTATGCCATGTGGGATGGTGCCCAGATAGGAAACCATGATCATATGTCCCAAGGCACAGGGTCTAAGCTGGTGTGGGCTGTGAAAACCTGAATCTTGAAATGTAAAAGGCTTTGTGTGCACTTTGTTGAAATGCAGCTCTCCATCCTCAGTAACATTTTAGGCAGAATCTTGGCAATCCAAAACATTTGAATAAAAGCAGCGATGATGTGAGTCACAATTCACCCTGTTCCTGAATCTTTAGGGATGTGCGTGCATGAAATGCATGCTAAAATACACTTAATTTAATCACCTCCAGAGATTGAAAGGCGTGTACTCATATAAATGTCAAGTTGGGACATAATTTAGCTGATCTCTGGGGTTTATCACTATTGCCAGACTCTCTCTTTATTTGATCTGGTGAAGAAAATGAAATGTGTCTCTGTGGTTCTAAACCAGGTAAAGGCAGATTAGATCTGTGAGTTTCTCATTTGGATATAATAATCATGCAGCCAGTCCTAATTTGAGAAGGCTGCTTGGTTCATTGTGTGTCCACTTGGGGGCAAGAGAAGGGAACCAAGTTCAAAATGATCTCGCCTAGCTGTTATCCACTCGTTGGATTGTTGTCTCCTTGACAACATTACTAGATGTATTAAATGTAGTGCAGCAAAGGTTAAGTAAGAAACAAAAATAAAATTATAGCTAAATATGTATAAATATACCTTTATGTATGCCTGGCACTGGTCATTATTCTTGACCATCAAATGTAGTAAAATATTCAATTTACGACAGTTGAGATGCTTAGATAAGGAGATCTCCAGAAATATGCTGGCCTGGCCTCTGAGAGATAATTGTTGACCCTATGTCAGGAAAATTGGGGCAGACTTCTACCTGCCCATGGACTTGGGAGTGTATCTTTTTTTTTTTTTTTAAAGATTTATTTATTTATTTTTGTGTAGAAGAACTGGGGTACAGGCCAGAGGTGAGGTGGTGAGAGGATTCGCCAGAGACAGAGTGGGGAGCAGAACAGGAGGATCTACTGAACTACACTGCTGAAGGGAGCAGCAGGTGAGACAGGAGAGACTTGCTGCATCATATGTGGGTCAGTTCCCTGGATGGAGATTGAACTCAGGCCACAGTGGTGATAGAACTGAGATTTAACTCCTAGGCCACCAGGGAGGACCTTGGGGAGTGAATCTTGAAGAATAGTCTAGGGCAATCTTGAAGAATAGTCAATGGAGGCATATAACACTATCTGGACACATTCTGAATTGTCACATTTAGGGGAATGGCTATTACTGGTGGGGCATGAATAGATGCTAGAGATGTTGCTAAATATTCCAAAAGTAAAGGGCAAGACTCATAACATCCAACTTAAAATGGCAACAGCATTTAGGTTGAGAGAATTGGGCCTAGTGGAACATTTATATTCTTTTTTCTTATAGTGTAACAGCTACTAAACTAAGTGAATGAATAAAAAAGAAAGAGACCTGTCTCATTTTTAAAAACTAAATGCAAGTTATATGATAACTTGGACATTAGTATTCTAGATGCACTGCAAAGACAAATTTTCAACCGTGTACTCTTTCTGTTGTATCTCTAAGCAGCAAAGCAAAAACATTATCATGAAATCGCACAACATAACTTTCTAATGGCATGAAAAAAGTAAAACAAAACAAAAAAACATGTAAAGGTTCTGTTCACAGGATGAGTTAGTACGTCCAAAATTTCAATTTGCAGCATCCTTAATCTTATGCTCCTTAAAATACATTTGTAGGTATAGTTGCAAATAACTGTTCCAGACGTGTCACTATTCATAAGAACTTATTTCAGCTTCCTCTACGTGTAGACCCAGAAGGGAACATTTTAGTGATGGGTTATTGCATAAAGCAGTCAGTGCCTTGAGAATGGATCATTTCATAAAGTGGCGCTGTAAATATTTTTATTCAGTACACCAAGTTTCAGCTGGCGGGTCCCTGCACTCCGTTACCCCTGCTGAAGCATGCACATTTCTTCTTAAGGCTGTGCCTCCGTGTAAATTGCTTGCTGCATGAGCAATCTCTATGCAGCAGGGTAAAGACTTAAAATAGCCACAACTGCTTTCTAGTCATAGTTATAGGACAATTAATTCACTTCACATGTAACCATCTCATAGAACTGACTTCTCAAATGAAAAAAATGAAATAGGTTTCTTTTTCTTTTTCATTTATTTTGATCCTGTATATTGGTTTTAAGAGAAATTATTTCTGTTTAGTAGTGACTGCTCCATAGTATAAAACAGATATGCATTAATGCATTTACCTGATAGTTGGGGGTTCTTTGATTAGTCATTGCTGATATTCCAATTATTTTATTTTATTTAGGATGCTAACAACTGCTGGCTTATATTAATCCGAAGGGGTAAATTGGTGTGCAATCAAACTGGAAGTCTCTGAGGTGACCACTGTCCCCTAGTACCAGATGTGGAGAACAGTATAGCTGCATTTGCCTTTACCTCAGTGATATCCAGTAGGGCTTCAATTTTCATTGGAGTCAATGAAATGATTCAAACAGGCAGGCAGCATAACACAGTGATAAAAGCAGTGGTTTTGGAATTGTAGCTCTAACATGCCATGAGCTATGTGGATACTGAGAGTTCATTTACCTGAATTTCTTCATATGTAGAATGGAGATCATAATAATGCATATAAGACTATGAGGATGAATAGGGCCCAATTAACGGGTGCTTTGAAAAGGCACAGATGTCACTGACTGGAGACCTTTTTCCACCTTACTTTTTTCTATCAATGAGCTATCTTGGTCAGTTGTGAGAGCCAGGCACCAAGTCTTTCACAGCCTGGTACTCCCTTCCATAAATCCATCAAGGAAACCAGTCAACTTACTCTGCATCCACTCTTCATATGTTAATTCTTATGGGTGTTCTCTGTCAAATGGCAGAAATCCTCAGCAACTCCAAGTACCTTTGTCCTGTACATACACTTTACACCCACCCCCGTTTCCTCACCACCTGCATGGTCTCTCCATGAGCTTGAATCAACCAGTCTCCTCTGCCCAGCCTTCCTCGGGCCCAGGTTTCAACACTGCTCTCCCCCCAACCCCCACCCCACCAACCCGGCTCATGCCTGTGGCCAGATCATCTTTCTCATCACAGCCTGGTGATAGGCCTTGTTTCGTTCTTGCAAAAGCTGAGGCCTGATCTTGAAAGGTCTTCCTGATGTCTGATGCTCCCTTGTGTACCACTTTGTACTTCTTAGGCCAGTTTTCTGTCCTATTTCTCACCCATTTGTGTGTAACTGGTCTGGGTTGTCCCATTTGTATTAACTGAATGGAGATCATATTAAAGTTTAGTAACCTTCGCTTAACAGCTGTATTTTTGCATAGTGTTTTTTATGTGTTATGTAATGATTACATGAAGTCAAATACCAAATTGTGGATGACATTCATAACTGTGGAGGCAGAGAGTCTTTTCTTTGATTTCAAGTTGTGTTCTGCTCTCCTTTCTCTGACTTTGGACTTTGAGAGAATTATTTTGAGCACTAATAGCTGACTTGGTTCAAAATGCTGCGCTTGCCCTTAGTGTTTGTGGGGATTATGCATTACATGAGTGTGCAGAGGACATTTTGCTAACTGCAAGAATGTATTGTACGCCTAATCATTCATTTCAGCAATTCCTGACCCTCACAAATCTTTATTTTAATCTAGACTGCAGCCCATCTGCACAGAAGACATAGTAAAATCGTTAAATGAATTCACAAGCACACTTTAATTTATTGGTGGTTGTGACGCTGACATCGTATTTCATGATGGGGAAGAGTATAATAATTGCACTAACAATTTATATACATGTGACTTTGCAAAAATTAATAATTCTCTAGTAATGGCCAAGAATTATCTCTTAACACAGACGTGTTACAGTTACAAGGCTTTGTGCTCTTGTACTAATTACAGTTTTAGGGAGAAATTAGCTTGGATTTCTCTATATTGTCTTATAATTAGGATCTATACTGTTGCCAAGAATATCCCCTATCCTGTTGTGTTTTTGTGGGGTTATAGAATGATGAATCGTTATGTGAATTGGAAATAGTCATTTTTGTCCATTTTAAAGTAGATGATGCAAAAAATAGTCATTTGATGTTGTTTAAAGATTCTAGGGCATTCTTTTTTATTTTTTTAAGCCTACCCCTGTCCCCAAAGTGGGTACAGAAAAGAGTAGTATAACATTATTTGGATAATATTTTGCTTTGTGAATACTGTATCAACATATTTAATAGTGAAATTCTAAACAAAGGTATTTTTCCTATGTAGCTGACTCCTAAAATGTTTTAAAATTATTTGTATTGAATTCAATTTTCTATTACAGACATTTTATTTAAAATAAGATAAGCAATCTAAACTGCAGCTTATGCAAAACCACTGCAGGTCTGTGCTTTAGATTGGCCTCTGATAAGCCTGGCAGTCATGACCCCAGTGACCTTGAGGGCTGCTGCTTGTCATTGCCTACCTTTCCTTTCTCCTGGGTCACTACTTCAGTAGTTCTTTCCTCCTGGGTCACTAGTTCAGTTGTGAGTCAGCCACTGATCACTTGCCACAAAGCTCAGTTAGTGAATTAGTACACAAAAATAGAACTTATAAGTGTAAACTACCCAGATAGGTGATTTGTGTTGATGTAGTCCTTAACACCATTTATTGTTCCAGCCCGTTCGTTTTACTCTCCACTGCTCAGACCATGTGGAGTCTTTATCCTTACTGGTCTCCAGATGCAAGCTCAAGGACCAGCCTTTGGATCAAAAGTGGGCTGTGCAGATTCACCTAATCCTTAACTCTCAGATACTGTGGGACACAATACCTAGAGAATCTGTAATTAATTCATTCATTTATTCAGAGACTGAAAAAATATCTGAGTGCCTGTTACGGGCTGGATATTATGCGAAGTGCCGAATACACAACAAATAAGCCAAAGGCTCTCTCCTCAATGCAGCTCTCTGCCTGAGAGCGTTAATCTGGCCTCATTCTTTCAGCTTTCCTTCCTTTGTTCTCGGTTTGACTTATGGAATACCTTCTCTCCTTTTTTCCTCCAGTGTGCGTTTATGGCTGTCCTCACACACTGCTTCCCGTGGCAACTCATTGCTGGCTCCAGTTTGGCAGGTAGTTTATTACCTGCTCCATTTTATAGATGAGGCAGTAGAGAGTTCCTTTATCTACACTTGAGCAAAACCTGTCAGCCGACACTAAAGATACAAACTAGGAGACAGAGAAAAGTAGTTTCTTTATTTGAGGACAAAAAATTCAGGCCTTTCCCAAAGTTCCAAAAACCCCAAAATTGAGTGGATCAAAAATTAATTTTCTTGGTGTAATTACTTCTAGAATGGGGACAAATGACAGACCTCATCCAGGTGTAAACTAATTGACCACTGGATGTCACTATTGCTCCATGTAAATATCTGGACTCAGTCCCTGGGTTCTAGAATTTCGGAGGTTTTGTAGGTGTCTTTGCATTTTTAATATTCTTGCCTTGTCCAATTTGCATTACAGTCACCTTAAAGGTTCTGTGGAACAAGGTTGGATTATAAATAAACAACTCAACAAAGAAATGAAATTCATCTTAGTATAGTGCAGCCCTGGCTGATGATCTGATTTAGGTGGAAAAGAAATGCCTGGACACTTGCAAATCATTCTTCAGGACAGCCCCAGGGAAAGCCTTCATTTCCCCTTTGTCTGAACATCTTTAATTGTGAAGGGTCTGTGCGACACATAGATTTAGCACACTACTTGTGAGCTGAAGAGCCACATTTTAGAGGTCACCTCTTTCAACGTTATAGCTAATGCAGGAATCTGGAAGAATGACCACTGCCTTTGTTTGGAAGCCCCAGAGATCATACTCAGTTTATAGGGCAGTTTGTTCTACTGTCAGAATGCTAGAGTCCAGTTGGAAGGTTTAGGAAGATTTTTTTTTAATAGAAACTTTTCTTAATATTGATTTTTATTTTCACTTGTTCCCTTTTGTTTAATTTTGTTAAATTAATTATATTTGACATCATTTGTATTCCCCAGGGAGTACCCACCACCATTCCACCCGTGCACCATCACCTCAGTCCCTTGTGCTCTTTCTGCCCTCATCCCCGTTTTTGCCCTCCGGAAGGGTTAGGAAGATAATTTTTTTTTTTTAAAAGATTTATTTATTTCTGCATACAAGAGCTGGGGTACAGGCCAGAGGTGTGGGGGGGGGGAAGTGAGAGGATTCACCACAGAGAGCGGGGAGCAGAACAGGCAGATCAACGGAAACACACTGCTGAGGGGAGCAGTGGGCACAGCAGGAGAGGTCCACTGCACCATATGGGTCCCCTCCCTGGCCTGCGGCAGGGATCGAACTCGTGCTGCAGTGGCTGCGGTCTGCTTCATAGTGCGTTGCTCAACCCACTGCGCCACCAGGGAGGCCCAAGATAATTTTTTTAGTACACATTTTTGTCATCTTTTCGACATGATGCTTGATACTTGCTTGCAAAGATGCCACGGAATTTAGAAAAGAGCTTGACCCAAGTTAGGGATGGTGGAAAGGATCAAATTCAGATGTTTCAGTTTCTGGAACTAGTAAAGTGGACTGGAAGGGAGGCTGTGGGCTTTCTGGTGGCCCTCCATCATATCACATAGTAGGTGCTTGTTTAGACTCTGTGAGCTTTATGGAGATGCCCCGGGAAGCAGAGAAGGGGTTTGTGAATGCAACAGTATTTAATTTAATTAATATTGTTCTCTTTCCCTAGAGCAATGTAAAGGTGAATCCCATGTGTGAATCTGGTTTCATACTGACCTTTGGTATAGCGCTGCAGGACTACAGCTATAGACAAGGCTTTGCATTTATTTAAAGTCTTGCATTTATTTAAAGGATGGCCTCGGGCCTCCCTGGTGGCGCAGTGGGTTAAACAACACACTATGAAGCAAACCGCAGCCACTACAGCACGAGTTCGATCCCTGCTGCCAGCCAGGGAGGGGACCCACATGGTGCAGCAGACCTCTCCTGCTGTGCCCACTGCTCCCCTCAGCAGTGTACTTCAGTTGATCTGCCTGTTCTGTTCCCCGCTCTGTTTATGGTGAATCCTCTCACCCACCACACCTCTGGCCTGTACCCCAGTGCATTGTATGCATAAATAAATAAATCTTTAAAATGAAAAAAAAAAAAGGATGGCCTCACCCACAGCTTTTTCTTCGGTGGAGACTGTGGCGCACCTATGTGCGGGGCATCTCTCCTCTAACATTCATGCTCTTATTTAGAAACCTGAGTTTTGGGCCTCTATCTAGAGCTGCAGAAGATGAAAGAGATGAAGAACTTCTGCAATTCTTACAGGTCCCAATGGCCTCAGAGAAACTCTGCCTTTCTTTTTTTTTTTTTAAAGATTTATTTATTTATGTATACAAGAGCTGGGGTAGAGGCCAGAGGTGTGGGGAATGAGAGAATTCACCAGAGAAGGGCTGGGTTGCAGAACAGCTGGATTGGCTGAAATACACTGCTGCTCAGCAGGCAAGGCAGGAGAGGTCTGCACCTTGTGGGTCACCTCCCTGGCTGGGGACTGAACTCGTGTTGTAGTGGCTGTGGATAGCTTCATAGTGCTGTGACTTAACTCCTTGCATACCAGGAAGGCCCCCAAATCTGCCTTTTATTCATTATTAATGTTACAGGCCCCATCCAAGAGAGTAGGTAGGCCCTTTGCATTCTAGGAAAAGAATTCACCAGAGAGCACTAGGTATAGTTGAAGCAGGCAAAGCTTTATTAGAGAGTCATGCATGAGGGAACCAGTGCCAGAAATGAGAATTTAGCTTGATTTGGAAATATTTATTTATTTTTGATTATTGTTCAGTTTTATTATAAAAATTATTCCCAAATTTTAAGTGATGTTTAATATTGTTACAGAAAAAGTATACTTTCAGCACTATGGATATCATAAATTATTTATGTGCATGTGCACACACATATAAATAACCATATGGGACTTACAGATTCTTTCCTGAATTACGCCTATAAATTTTACTTTATTTTCCCTTTTTATTCTAAAATGAAAATGAGCAGAATTTTTTCTTCTGGTGAAGATAACTTCGCAAATATGTCAACATCCTTGCTGTATGAGTCACATATATATTCTTTTTTAATTCTTAAAATTTTAAATAAAATACCATTATTTTATATCCTTGCTAATTTTTTGATAGTATAGGATTTCCCCCCTTGTGTCACTGTAGCTTTCCCATTACTAAAGCACCTGTAGTCAGAAGTAGATATTCATTCATTTTATTTTTTATATAATTTATTTCTTTGTAGATATTTTATATCATTGTTCATTTTTGTACAATATTTGCTTTCTCCTCTCAGGTGTAGTCCCCATAGAATTCCCATCCTCAGTTCACCTGTGTACCATCACCATAGTCCCTTGCGCTCTTCCTGCCCTTGTTTTGATCCTCTCTCTCTTCCATCCCTGGAGAATGTCTCTAGTTTATAGTGGCCTGTTAATTTTGTTTTGCTTTTTATTGTTAGTGTTCCCCCTCCCCCGATTCCTTATTTGGTTCCTCCTATAAGTAAAACATCTGATTTTTTTTCTTTTTCCTTTTCACTTATTTCACTGAGTATAATTAGCTCCATCTATGTTTCTGTGAATGGCATAAGTTTATTTATTTATTTTTGATTGCTGAATAGTATTCCATTGTGTATAGATACTACATCTTCTTGATCCAGTCATTTATTTTTGGCCTTTGGGTTGTTTCCAAATCTTGCCTATTATAAATAGTACTGTAATAAGCATAGGAGTGCAGGTATCCTTTTGAATTAATGCTTTTGTGTCCTTTGGGTAGATTCCTAGGAGTGGAATTGCTGGGTTATATGGAAGCTCCATTTTTAGCAGTTTGAGGAGCCGCCACACAGCTTTCCATAGTTGCTGGACCAGTTTGCATTCCTACAAGCAGTAGAGGAGAGTTCTTTTTCATCACATCCTTGTCAATATTTGTTGCAACTAGCTTTTTTAATACATGCTATTCTCACTGGCGTAAGATGTTATCCCACTGTGGTTTTGATTTGCATTTCCTGAGTATGAGAGATGTTAAACATTTTTTCATACACTTGTGGCCACTTATATTTCCTCTTTGGAGAAGTTTCTTTTAAGTTTTTCTGCCCATTTTTTCACTGGATTGTTTACTTTGTTTTTGTTGAGTTGTGTGAGTTCTTTGTCTATCTTTGTGATCAGTCCCTTATCAAGTTGTATGGAGTGCAAAAATTTTCTCCCAATCAGCAGGGTATCTCTTTGTTTTGGTTAATATCTCTTGCTGTACAGATGCTTTTTGTTTGATGTAATCCCAGCTGTTTATCTTTACCTTCACTTACTTTTTCTTTGGGATGTGTCTTTAAAGATGTTACTGATTTGCATGTCATGTATTGTTTTACCTATATTTTCTTCTATATATTTTATGATTTTAGGTCTTATGTTCAGTTCTTTTATCCATTTTGAGTTGATTTTGGGTTTGAGGTAGTGGTCTAGTTTCATTCTTTTACTTGTGGTGGTCCAGTTTCCCCAGCACCAATTATTATACTAACTGTCCTTGCTCTCTTGCATATTCTTTGTGCCTTTGTCAATGATTAGTTGTCTTTCTCTCGCTCTCTCTCTATATATATATGGCTTTATTTCTGGGCTTTCTATTTAACTCCATTGGTCTGTGTATCTGTTTTATTCAAGTACCATACTGTTTTAATTATTATGGCTTTGTAGGATAGTTTGAAGACTGGAAGTAATACTTCCATTCTCAGAAGGAGATATTTAAAAGGTAGTTTCATGAGGTGAATGTAAGAGAGAGATCAGAGCTTGTCCAGGCTGGGTTATGCCTGAAGTGTGCATACAGGGTTATACTCACACTGTGCATGTGGGCTTTTGGGCTTTTTCCTTCAGAAAATTATGAAATAATCTTTAGTCAGGATCTAGTGCTTTTTGTCTAGCATGGTGCCTCATAATCAGTGTGGTGGACCAAATTATTTGGTCAGGGCTCTCCAGTCCATAATTCAGTTTATTATTCAAACAGGACTCAGGGCAACTCAAGCTGCTGACTGGCAATTTCTTTTGCCTATGCTGTCTCCTTAATGGGCACATAGTGTTTTCTTTGGTTCACTTCCTGCTATAGAATTTCAGCAAGATGCCCCAAATAAGATGTAAGTTCTAAACAAAAATTAACATAAGTTTGGCTGGGAGAATAGGTTCTCAAACTCAAGTGTAAGCTGATTGTGTGTGGAGGCATTCCACACCAGGAAACCATTCTTAGACACTGGTAGGTTTCCAATGGTTCAACTATTGTATTGTATTGTATTAATAGTACAATTCTGACAGCATCTACATAGAAATAGTATATTCCACAGGAAAAGGGTTCAGTGTCCCAAGACTACCTTCCTCTTTAGACCCTAATTGCATGCTCAGTTACAAGAGCAACAAGCTATAGACTGAGGGTTCCCATAATCACTCAGATTAGATTAATTTGTTGAGCTGCTCACAGAAATCAGGAAACCCATCTGCTCATCAGATCACCAGTTTATTACAAAGAATACTAAAGGTTGTGATTCAGCAGCCAGATGGAAGAGACACATAAGGCAAGGTGTGGGAAAGGGCTTCCATGTCTTCTCCACACACACCCTCTCACCAAATCTTCATGTGTTCACCAACATGGAAACTCTTTGAACTTTTCCTTTTGGTTTTATATGAAGACTTTATTACTTAGGCATGATTGACTAAATTATAGTCACTAATTGACCCTTCAGCCACTAATTGACTCCTCCCCCCACCCCCGATGTGAGGGTGGGGTAGCTCTATAAGTTAAAACCTTCTGATCATGTTTGCTTGATTCTAATCACATCCCTGGCACCCAGGCCCCACCTTAGGTGCTTCCAAAAGTTACCTCATTTCCATAACAAAAGGCACTTTCTATCACTCTGTACATTTAAGAACTATCCAAGGAATTGGGGAGCTGTGAGTCAAGAAGTGTGGACCAAGACCCAATATATGTGAGAAATATAATTTTGGCCATCTGAATGATCAAATATATATTTTTTCTTATGTCACATTGTTGTGCTGAGATTCTTTCTAACTGTGTAATCTCAGACAGATTACTAAAATCTCTAAATGTCAGTTATCTCTTTTGAGAATGGAGGCAATGATATTCATAAGAGTTAAAAGAAAATAGTTTCAAGGGTATGTAGCACAGTGTTTGTAAGTGCTACTTTCTCAAAAATGTAAGATAAAATGACTCAGGAAAGGACAGAAGGAACTTGAGGTTGACATTGTAACTGCAAATTTCAGAGTGGCCCCAAATGGGAAATAATCAGATCATGGCATTCATTCACGTAATAAGCATTTCTGAAAGTCTTCTGTTTGTTGGGCATGATTTTGGAGGAAGCCTTAGTCTCTGTTCAGAGAGTTGACAATTGAGTGACCAAAATATCCCAACACATAATACTATGCAGATACAATAGCAGAAATTATGGAAGGGGTTTGGCATACCAAATATAGAGACTCAAATTTCTATGAATGCAAATTTAATGTAATAAGTGCATCTAATTAACTTTTTTTATTTGCTGGATTCTATTATTGCAAAATACAGGAATCTGGACTGTGGCAAAAGTGGTGGCCCCATTAGCAGGCAGACTGAGGGATATTCTGGGACCCCCAAACCTGCATGTTCTAAAGAGTGTCTGCCCTCCATTGCATAAAGGCAAAGCATACGCTTAGTGTGAAAGCTCTTTACTAGAATGTGCACAGAGAGGGAAGAAGAGAAGGGATACAGTTTCCCAAAGAAACAAGCCAATTTTATCCAATCCCTCATGAATAAATGCCCAGCCAAAGAGAGTTGGCCCAAAGTGGGGCCACTGATGCCTGAAAGTTTGCCACAAGTATAAGCACTTTCTGGCAGGGAAACAGGAAAGGAGAAAATGGAACTAGGATGAAAGGAACAAAATTAAAGTGCAAATCCAGATTTCAGTTGCTATTGTCAGTCTCTCCATTTGTCTCTTCCAAGTGTCTCTACCTGTTTCAAGTTCACTTCCTTTCCCACAAGTTCCTGGTGCATGCCCAAAGCCGTTAATCAAGGGAGCTCTTCTCTCTGTCTCTCTCCACCTGGTTGTTCAACTCCATACCTCATTATTTGGGGTGGGAACTTGGGACCTCCCCTCTTTATGGAGGTTCCTCTGTTATAGTTGCCCAACCATGGCTTCATAAGTAGTCTACTATGCCTTTCCAGGGCATGGAGCTATTTAGTTGGCAAGATACAAGAAAGGTGCTTTCAAAAAATGAGTCCTTTATGATCCTTCACCATATAAGTGTTTATGTTCAGAGCAATAAAATTAAGATTACTAGAAAGACACCACAAGCACATTCATTTTTCCAGTTGACAATACCTCTCCCCTCTGAATATACTTCCTGTCATTCTTGCTGGGCTTTTACATAAATCAGCTCAATGTTTAAACCTGTTTAAGCTTTATATGAGTGCACACTGTGTAGATTAAGAAAATATGCAGAATCAATTTCCCTTTACTCAACTAATTATTGTAGTGGTGCTATTTAAATTACACACTGGTAGCATTGCCCCTCAGGCTATATCCTTCTTGACAAATGTTGAATGTTGAGCTATTGTTTTTATCTACTCCATCTAAAATGTTAATTGAAGCCAAGATTTCAGAATTTATCAGCAGCATATTTTTACAACTGTTCATTTAACCAGTATTATTGAGTACCTACAATGTACACTGTACATTAAACAGGAAATTACAAGTGCAGTAACTTTTTTCACTTAGCAAATGTCAACACGGTCCTGTTTGGGCCAACTTTTTTGTTTAACATGATGTAGGCCATATCTACATAGAGATGAGAACTTAAAGTGTGTGTTTCCTTCAATATCAAATTTATCAAATTTATCATGATCGGATATTGAATTTTGTAAAGTGTTTGAATGCGTTCATTGAGATTATCATGCTTATTTTCCTTATTTTGTTAAATTTTTTAGAAAGTTTTATTTATTTAGGCGTACAAGAGGTAGGGTACAGGCCAGAAGCATGGGAGGTGAGAGGGCTCACCAGAGACAAAGTGGGGAGCAGAACAGGCAGGTGACTGAAATACACTGCTGAGGGGAGTAGCGGGTGAGGCAGGAGAGGTCTTCTGCGCCAAGTGGGTCAGTTCCCTGGCCAGGAATTGAACTTGCACTGTAGTGCCGCAGATGCCCACTGCGCCGCCAGGGAGGCCCTATTTTGTTAATTTTTATTTTGCTTATGTTTATGTTAAGAATCCTTTTATTCCAGGGATAAGTCCAAACTTGATCATGGTATGTAACTCTTCTAATATGCTCTGGAATATTGTTTGTAACTATTTTGTTGGGGATTTTTTGCATTTATGTGAATCAGGGATATTGGTCTTTAATTTTCTTTACTTCTAGCATTGTTGCCTGACTTTGAAGAGAGGATAATTCTGGCCTTACACAATGTTTTTGGAAGTATACACTCCTCTTCAATTCTTGGGAACAGTTTGAGAAGGATTGATACTAATTTTTAACTATATGGTAGAACTCACCAGCAAAACTATCTGGTCTTGGAATGTTCTTTATTGAGAGATTTTTGATTGCCAATTCAACCTCTTTACTTGGCATTGGTCTGTTCAGATTTTGTTATTTCTTCATGCTTTAGTTTTGGTAAGATACATGTTTCTAGAATTTTATCCATTTCATCTATGCTATTCAAATTATTTTATGTGTAACTGGTTATAATAGTCTAGGATTCTTTATATTTGTGTTATTGGGTGTAATGTCTCTCAGTTATGATTTTATTTGAGTCTTTTCTTTTTTTCTTTGTTAGCTAACAATTTGTCATTTTTCTTTTCTTTTTTTAAAAAAAATCGATGCTTAGTTTCATTTATCTTTTTAATGGTCTTTCTAAACTCTCATTTTTTTCTTTTTATATCTATGGCTTCCTTCTTTCTAATAATTTTGGGTTTATTTAAGTTTTCTAGTTCATGGGGTGTTACTTTCTTCATTCAATATTTTTCTTTTTTCTTATTATAAGCATTTATTGCTAGAAAATTCCTCATTAGAATTTCGTTTGCTGCCTTCCATAAGTTTTAGTATGTCATGTATGCATTTTTATTTATATCAAGATATTTTCTTTTTCCCTTTTGATATCTTCTTTTACTCATTGGTTGTTCAGGAATTGTTGTTAAATCTCTAACTCTTCATGAATTTTTCATTTTTCCTCATTATTAATAACTACTATCTATTAACACCTACTAATATATTAATATCTATCATCATAATTATCAAATCAGAAAACTTATTATGATATTGAATATAATTATGAATTTAATTGCATATAATTAAATTTCATATTGAATTATGAATATAATTCAGTAAAATTTCTTTGAGGTCAGAAAGACTGATATGTTTTAATCTTCTTAAATTTGTAAAGAATGAATTCTCCATGTGTACTTGGGAAGAATGTCAATTCTGCTGCTGTTGAATGGAATGATCTTAATATGTCTATTTGGTCCAAAGTGCAGTTCCTGTCAAATGTTTCTTTATTGATTTTCTGTCTGGATAGTTTTTCCATTTTTAAAAGTGTGATGTTGAAATTCCATGCTATTATTATATTTCTGTCTCTTACTCACTTCAGATATGTCAATAGTTAGTATGTATATTTAGGTGCTCTGATGTTTGGTTTATATTTATTATTTATTAGTAAATATTATTTTTATTTCCTCTTAATGAATTAACTTTTTGTCACTATATAGTAATCTTCTTTATGACAACACTGACATTATTATATTTTTTATTTAAAATCTATTTTGTTCTGATGTAAGTATGGCTACCCTTGCTTTCTTTTGGTTTTCATTTGCATGGAATATCTTTTTCTATCCCCTTAATTTCTGACTTTGTCTTCAAAGCTAAAAAATGTCCCTTATTGGTACCATATAGTTGGGTCCTTTTTTCCTGTTTATCCAGGGTTCTGAAAGGAGAATTTAGTTCATTCACTTTTTATGTTGTGAAAAACCCTTTTGTGAGCAACTAAATGTGTCTAATACACAATGGGAGGACGAAGGCTGAATTTAGGCATAGAAACTAGAGAGAGGTAGCTGAATTTCTCTATCTATTCAAAAAGAATAATATAGTCCCCAACACCAATCTAGGATGGAGGAACCTGTTATAAAAGAATGAGAAGAAAGGGGAAGGGAGGAAGCAGGAAGATGACATTGTGGCTTGTTATCCTTTGGCTTGAATGGACAAGGAAAAAATCCTCATGACTGTAAATAGAAAGTTCATGAAAACAAGAATGTCCAAGGCTTGATACGGTATAAAGTATCCTTCCATTTGCATTCAGCATGAAGACCAACGTTTTGTTTAAGTAGTTTGTTTTGTTTTTTAAATGAAGACAGAATTTATCACTAGAACAGCATTATACAGGCCCAGGGTAGATTAGCCAGCCCTGGGGGAGAACTGAGCTAATTAAGGAAAAGCTCTGGATGACATATAAATATATTTATTAGTCTTAATCTATGCTTCAGTTTGAGCTTGAACTTTTATAATCTCTAGAAAGTAGGTTTAAATTGCTCAAATCTAGAACTTAAGGGAAACGTAGACTTCCCCATTTAGCATTTGGATCCCACACTAATGACACTGGATTTAGACATTTAGACACACTGGATGACAGCAACTATTTATCACAACAGTACAGAGAAATCAACCGTTGGTGCCGAAACTGACTGACAAAATGCTTTTGTTTGGTAAATAGCAAAGTCTATGGCTTCTACTTTTAAGTCAGCTGTGAAAACAAAAGTCATTATGTAAATATTCACAAAAGGGAGAGAATCAGTTTTATGCTAAATTATCCACTATAAAATATTTCTTCAAATTTCTTTCTTTATTATGGACCTTATAAAAACCAGGACTTTGAAATATTGCAATTACATTTATTTTAAAAGTCTTATTAAACTCTCATCTATAAAATATCTCATTAAAGGCTGTATTTAGTTCAAAGTTGAAGGTGGGAAATGAAGCAAGGTATTCATATTCAAAAACATAAAAGCACCTAACTTGTCTTTCTTAATTGAACATGGTGTACAGGATGGTCTGATAACACTGAGATACCCAATGAAGCTGACCTAATATTCTCTAAATTTTAACTATGAACTACACTGGGAATTTTAAAATTCATTTATATTTTATCCATTTGAATGGGTAGAGAATTTAGATAGGAAAAATGCTACCTCGACTGGTTATAAAATCTAATCAGTGAATGGAAGCAGAATATGCCACTCCCAAATATGCCACTTTGGTATAATGATTACTTAGTGTTGAAAGCAATCAACAAAAGCTCTCCACCCTCTCATTATTTGCTAAAAGCAGGATATACATTTGCAAAGGTGTCTCCCATCCCCTCTTGGTCAGGAAGGTAAGAAGTTAATTATAGAGACAATTACAGACCCATGTCAGTGCAGAGAAGGTGCCAGAGGAAACTACATTACAAACTTTACAGACTGGCCCTTATAGTTTCCTGTATATTTACCTTACCATGGTTTGTCATGCCTGGAAGCTCATAGTCATAATTCTTTGTCTTGTAACTTGTCTACAAATGTATCAGTCTTAGCTAAGATGTTGTATAAATCCAAGTTCTAGCCACCCTTTTGAGTTACTCTATCTCTGAGTACTCCTGTGTATGCACACTGCACATGTCTGTAGACCTCAGTTTTTCTCTCTTGTTAATTTGTCTTTTGTTAATCTAATTTACAGAGAATGAATCTAAGAGGGATAGAGGAAAAAAGAATTTTTCCTCCTCTTTTATACCCCAAGGTGTTTAGATTCTGTTTTATATGAAAGAAAGTATAGATGAGAAAAAGAATATATTTTGTATACAAGTCTCAGATAAAGAAGCTAACATATCCAAGTAAAATATCTTTAAGGAACTTGCATTCAGCTGTTCCTGTTTCTTTTCTTTTCTTTTTTAAAGATTTTATTTGTGTATGCCGACGAGAGCTGGAGTACAGGCCAGAGGCGCGGGGGGGTGAGAGGAGTCACCAGAGATAGAGCAGGGAGCAGAACAGACAGATCGACTGAAATACACTGCTGAGGGGAGCAGTGGGCGAGGCAGGAGAGGTCTGCTGTGCTCTGTGGGTCCCTGGCTGGGGATGGAACTCATGTGCTGCAGTGACTGGGGAAGCCCCACAGTGTGGCACTCAACACTTTGTGCCACTAGGGAGGCCCCCCTCCCTTCCTATTTCTTAAAATGAAAAATGTTTTCTAGTTTGACCCCGGCGTAGAATGTTATTTTATGTTACAGAGTCAGCAAAACAGAAACAACCACAATTTAAAATCCAAATATTCTTGGAATATTTCAAAGGCACCCATTCTTGTTTTCTCACCCATATGACAACAAATAGAAGACAGGTACTGGTCTCATGAAAATAAGTGACTGGTCTTATGAAAACAGCAAGGGCACAGAGGGCAGGGAGGGAACATGCCATCTCCCCAGCGCTTTTCCTTTTGGGGCGACAAGCATTCTATCAACTCTTGGAAGCCTCAACTATTTTATTTCTTCACACAGAAATTAAATTAATTAATGTTTTCCCCAGAATTAAATTAAATTAATTAATTAATTTAATTTCTTAAATTCCCAGATTTAAGAAAGATTGACACTATGTGAAGTCTTCAGGACAGAGTGTGGTTCTATCACTCTTTATCTCCCTTTTCTGAATCTTTGACTCCTGTTAGTGCTTCCTGTGTATCAGCTGTTCAAGTCCTAAGCCTTTGCTAGTCTCTGGATCCAATCCAAAGACTTTTTAACTTTATGTGCACAAACTCCAAGACACTTCAGTGTGGTTTTGTGTGCAACTTCTTAGCCTAGCTTTTCACCTACCTCTCACGTTCCCTTTCTATCCACTCAATGCCTAAGTGAGCTATATATTGAAAATGGCAGAGCTATCGATGGGCAGAGAACCACCTACTGAACAGGAGTCCACATTTTGGACTTTACATGCATGAAAAATAAACTCTATCAAGTTTCAGTAATTGTACATTTTGGGTTGATTTCTTATAGCAGATAAAGTTAAACTAATTAGAAAAAGTTCATAGCTTTCATTAGAAAAGCAAAGGAACTTGTAACTATAGATAGTTATGGACCCTTGAATCATAGTCTAGAAGCACAGAAATTGTAGAATGATTTTACTGTAAGAAACCACTGAGATGTCTTAGAGTTTGGGGGCTGGTGGATTTGGTCAGAAGATGCAGTGAGAAGTACGGTGGGGTCATGACAAATGTCGTCTTTAGGAATTCTTTTAGTATCCTCTTACCTGGAGTGTTTCACTCCAGATCTTAGTTGTAGGCATCCCTGATGCATTAAATTCAAGCTGTAATGCTCATGGCTTGGATGTTATTCCCACAGTATTATTTGCATTTTAAAGGAGAGGCGAAGAAAGGAAATTTTTAAATTCCAGATTTCTTTTTAAGCTATTTGCCATTTTGAGGTGGCTTTCCAGGTGTTTTAAGACCTGGGTACGAAAGACACTCTTAGAAGATTTCAGAGAACCTGTGCAATCACATTACAGGTACGTGCCTATCCTGCCTATGTGTAAAGCCATTTATGAAGTAGAAGGCTCATATCACGGAAAGGAATACTTCAGCTCGCTTGCAGGCCTGGAGCTCACCTGATACACTGGGGCTATGGCAGTGGAACAAAAGGGTCAGATAGCTTTGAGATCAAGAAAATTGTAAATGTGTCCAAGAAGCCTTTGAAGAGGCCCTCAGTGGGAGTTCATATTATTTTTCATTAGCTAAGAATAGTTATTTTGGCTACAATATTTTTAGGCCAACATTTTAATTAGCCACACCATTGGTTCATATTTTCTTTTGAGAATTTAATAACTAATTGGGCAACCAAGTCTCCTGAAAATTGCATTAGCAGAATGCTTTTGAATTCTGTTAGAAATTAAAAATACAGAGAACTGCCTTTAGTTTCTTTCTTTCTGTCTTGGTACATGTATTGGTATATGTTAGGATTTATAGACTCATTACCTCATTTCCTGCCTGGGTCTTACCTGCCCATTTCCTTCTTCAGTTTTCATAACTTTTTTTGATGCCTGGAAGCTGCTGATTTACCTCAGAGTTTGAGGCTGTACCTAGAGTACACTGGTTTTAGGTGTTGCTCTGATTAACACCTTCCTTACAGGGCTTATAAGACTCTAAAAGCAGCGGCAATTTGGAAAACCAGGGTCCTGACGTTAACTAGCCTTGAGAGACACAGGGATGTTCCCTGGCAGCGTTATCTCTGGAAAGTACCCAAGCTGTAAGACACAAACATGTAAATCTGGAAGAAGGGGTTCAATGAGTTAATGAGGGGTTAAATGGGCAAAGATTTAAACAATGGGGTTGGTGTTTGTCAAGGGAAAGAGAGGCGCCATTTTTCAGATTGGCAGCCGAGGAGTTAAGCTTTCTGGAGCTCCAAGAACAGTGGTGAAAACCACGGAGAGCCCCATGCAGTTCCTACCTTGTCTATGGTCCATATGCAGACAAGGGTCCTGATTAGCTGCAGGGAGATCCAGAGCTTTGGCAACACACCAGCAGACACAAAAAAAATCAAAAAACAACAGCAACCAAAAAATGAAAAACAAACCAAAACCAATCAGTAAATAAAAACCCCATTAAAAAAAACAACCACAAATTTTAAAGCGGGGACCACAAAAGTTAAATAGGAGCAGTCTTTCTATTACCTTTTGGTGTTTCTGTTTCTTGACTTCTCACTTTTTCCTGGGCTCCCTATGCCAACTAAGTTCTTTTCCATGGCCTTCATCTTTCTTGTTTATACCTGTGTATTGTCTCTCAATCTCCTGAGATGATTTTTTTGCATTGCTCATATTTTTAATATAAAAGGAATGCTTGCTTATTATATAAACAATTTCCAACAAAGCAAAATGCATAATGTTATAAAATCCTCTCCTAGGCCCATGATTTTTCTTCTTCATTTTATATAGATGTGTGTGTTTACAGGTGACTCTAATCACATGCACATGTTTTATTTTTACAAAGGAGCACATATTTATACGTAGGTCTTATATTTTTACGCTAGATTTATAGAGGTAGTGTTCTTTTGTACATAGATAATTTATTTTAAAAATTCAGCATGGGGGCCCACCCTGGTGGCGCAGTGGGTTTAGCCACGCACTGTGAAGCAAACGCAACCACTGCAGCACGAGTTTAATCCCTGCCTCTGGCCAGGGAGGGGACCCACATGGTGCAGCAGACCTCTCCTGCCTCGCCCACTGCTCCCCTTAGCAGTGTATCTCAGTCAAATCTACCTATTCTGTTCCCCACTCTGTCTCTGGTGGATCCTCTCAGCACCCGCACTTCTGGCCTGTACCCCAGTTCTTGTATGAATAAAAAAAAAACTACAAAAAAAAAATTCAGCATGGATTTTTAATCCCTGATCAGAATATATTAAGTTGTATAGCCAATCAATGCATGTAGGTACTGTGACTTATTACATGGTTTTATTTGTAAATATAGTTTGGAAATTAACAAGCTCTGCTTATTTTTTTTTCATAAACTTATTGGTAATATTTGATAATATCTTAGTGCTTATCATACTTTTGAAAACATTCAAAAATTCTGTAAACATGTAAACATACTTAGTTTTTAGTCACTGTCTTACTATTCCAATATCTGTAAGTTTGTGGTTCCAGTATCTATGGTTTGCTATTCCTGCCAATTCCTTAGTCACTGCATCAAGTTAAGAAACTTCTGTGTATCAAAGGACATTATCAATAGAATGAAAAGGCTAACCATGCAATGGGAGAAATACTTGCAAATCATTTTACTGATAATTTATAAAGAATATATAAAAAGTATTATAAATAGGGCCTCCCTGGTGGCGCAGTGGGTTAAGCAACGCACTATGAAGCAGACCGCAGCCACTGCAGCACAAGTTCGATCCCTGCTGCCGGCTGGGGAGGGGACCCACATGGCACGGCAGACCTCTCCTGCTGTGCCCGCTGCTCCCCTCAGCAGTGTACTTCCGTTGATCTACCTGTTCTGCTCCCCGCTCTCTGTGGTGAATCCTCTCACCGCCCCCACGCCTCTGACCTGTACCCCAGTGCTTGTATGTATAAATAAATAAATTTTTAAAAAAAAAAGTATTATAAATAGATGTGTATATATGTGCGTGTATTCACATATATGCATATATACATACACACAAATACTATACCAAGATAATATATATTTATAAATATATACACTTCTATAAATATATATGTATATTTATATATGAGAGATATATAGAATAATAAAGAATTCTTACAATTGAACAATAAGAAAACAACCTGATTAAAAATGGGCAAAGGACTTGACTATTTTTCCAAGAAGATATACAAACAGCCACAAAACACATGACAAGATGCTTAGCATCACTAACCATCAGAGAAATGTGAATCAAAACCATAATTAGATGCCATCTCAAATACACTAGGATGGTTATTATTAAAAACAACAACAACAAAACAACCCAGCAAATAGCAAGTGTCGATGAGGTTGTGGAGAAATTGGAATGCTTGACTAATATTGGTGAGGATGTAAAATGGTGTAGCTGCTACAAAGAATCATTGAACAGTTTTTCAAAATTAAAAATAAAATTATAACTTAATTACTACAACAATTCTATTTCTACAGAATCACCACAAAGAATTAAAAGCAGGAACTTCAACAGATAGTCATATACCCATGTTCATAGCAGCAATCTTTATAATAGATGAAAACTGGAAACGGTGCATGTGTCCATCAGTGGATGAAAGGATAACTGAAATGTGGCACATATGTACAAAGGAATATTACTGAGTCATGAAAAGGCAGGAAATTCTGACACATGCTTCACCATACACAAAACTTGAATACATGAAGCTAAGTAAAATAACCCAGTCACAAAAGGACAACACTATACAAGTCCACTTATGTGAGATACTTAGAATAGTCAAATGTATGGACACAGAAAGTAGAATGATGGTTTCTAAGGTGTGATGGAGGAGAGGAATGAGGAGCTATTGTTTAATGAACATAGGATTTCATTTTTTGAAGATGGCAGACGTTTGGATGTGGATGCTGCTGCTGTTGTACAACTTGATTCCACTGAATCATATACTTAAAATGGT
The DNA here is from genome assembly GCA_019455555.1 of Galemys pyrenaicus. Taxonomy (NCBI): domain Eukaryota; kingdom Metazoa; phylum Chordata; class Mammalia; order Eulipotyphla; family Talpidae; genus Galemys; species Galemys pyrenaicus. The sequence continues at coordinate 17,518,037 of JAGFMF010011668.1, read as the reverse complement.
TAGAATGACAAATTTATTTGTATATTATACTACAAAGAAAAATAAATGCTTTTTTAACTTTATTCAGTTTTTTCAGGGTTCTATTCTGAGGTGTTGAATCCTTCATATACTGGAATTTTTTGCCCCCACAGAACTTACTTTTTCTTTCTGTTCATGGTGTCTCATGGGCACCATGCTATGGAAAACCATTTTAATAACTTTTCAAAATTTAAAATAGAACTATGATCTCATTATAACAATTCCATGTCTACAGATACACTACAAACAATTAAAAGCAGGGACTTCAACAAATAGTTGTATACCTCTGTTGAAAGCAGCAGCCAGAGTGGACACCCAGTCAGGTCCCACTACTACAGAAACCAGGAGGATAACCTAGAAATTTAACATTCTGCACTGTTAAACTCCCAATTTGTCCTAAACATCACTTAAAATTACATTATTTATTCATATTTCATGGAGACTTTTTTAAAAAAGATTTATTTATTTATGCATACAAGAGCTGGTACAGGCCAGAGTCACAGGAGGTGAGAGGTGAGACAGAGTGGGATGCAGAACAGCAGACCAACAGAAACACACTGCTGAGGGAAGCAGTGGGCAAGGCAGGAGAGGTCTGCCATGCCATGTGGGTCCCCTCCCTGGCTGGCAGCAGGGATCGAACTCGTGCTGCAGTGACTGCGGTTTGCTTCAGAGTGCGCTGCTTAACCCACTGCGGCACCAGGGAGGCCCTTCATGGAGATTTTTGATAATACCCACTCTCCAATTCTCCCTATGAGGTAAGAGTCCATATTTCACATCAGAAGAACATAGATGATTTTGTGTCGGAATAATTTGACTTGAATTCTTATCACAGTGTGTGTGTGTGGGGGGAGGTATGCTTCATTCATTCATTCATTCATTCAATAATTTTTCTATTCTAGACACCACGTAGACACAGGGATACAAAACTAAAATAGATGAAATTCCTGCTCATATTCCAATCGGGGGAGAGACAGTATCCATAGCAGCAAATAAGTAAATGACATAGTTTCAGGTGATCAGTCCATGGGAATTGAGGAGGAGGGTCGTGGGAGACTGAGTGACAGCGAGCAGGGGGCTGCAGCAGCTTGGTCGTCAGGAAAGGCTTCTCTGGGGAAGATATGTGAGCTGAGGCCTGATGTTAATGATGAGGAAACCGCAAATATTTGGAGCAAGAGCTTTTCATGAAGGGTGGATAGCAAGGGCAAAGAATGCGAGGTAGGATGGTTTTGATTCATTATCCGAATGTGCTCAGAGAAACTGAGACTTCTATTAGGCAAAGAAGTTTAACTTGGTGTATATTATCATTAATGGAAATGACTTCTTAAAGATGTATTTATGAAATAACAATAGCCAGCTGATCCATTTAAATCAGCAGTAACTCATTCTCAGTACTGAAGCCAGAAATTTCTTCTACCGTTTTAGCCACTTCGAACTGAAAGCCACTTCATTAATTGCTCTAGAGGCATCTATTTAGTTGATAAACTGTGAGGGCTGTCATGGTTTTGCTGAGAAATTTGTAGTGAAGATTGAAAATGAACTTAGCTTGGGCCTCCCTGGTGGCCTAGGGGTTAGACTCAGGGCCATCGCCTCTGCAGCCTGAGTTCAGGCCCAGGCCAGGGAGCTGACCCACATGGCACAGCAGACCTCTCTGGTCTCGCCTGCTGCTCCCCTCAGCAGTGTGTCTCAGTAGATCCATCTGTTCTGCTCCCCACTCCGTCTCTGGCGAATTCTCTCACCGCCCCCACACCTCTGTACATCCCAGTTCAATACAAAAAAATTAAAACAATCCTTTTTAAAAAAAGAAAATAAACTTAGCTTGTGTATGGATAGTACATTATATTATTAGGCATCTAGAGTTGTGATAGGGCTTGAAAATTTCATTTGAGTGTATCAATCAAATTTACCATATAATGAGTGCAAATATCACCTCCTTTTTATACTTTATAGACAAAAGTCGCAGGTATAATCATAAAGATAGCATAGCCCATCAGTCAATTTGCCGATTCCGTTTTCTTTCACTGGGAACAAACACTATGCCCTGAATGTGTTCACATTCTGTGTTTCTGATTTATATGCTACTCAATTAGTGCCCCATTTAATTGGCTCACCTGTTGTTGCTTTTTTTCCTGAATTTCCTGGCTCTGTTGTTTTAAAGTCTCACATACATTTTAGAGTGAGACTGATTACTGAAACCCCTTGGTTTGGGGGAACTTGGAATGCTGCCACACTGTCGGAATTGCCTGAATCAAGACAAGTACGTTCCTGTAATTATTTTATTTTCTCCCCAGCTTGTGATTTGTTATCAATGACACAGGCATCGCCTGCTTTTTCCATCAGGGCGGCTGATCCTTTCACGGTGGTATTAATGTCACTGTGACTCGACTTGAAGCTATAGTTTGTTAGGCAACTCTAGCGTGGGAAAATGAGCATGTACTTTTTAATGTATTTGAAAATGCTACAGTGACAGATGTTCCCACGTGACTGCTGATGTCATGATTGAGGCATGTACAAAGTCTGGGAAATTAAAAGAAAAGTAAATGGCGCCAGAAGAAAAGATTATAGAGGCAGACAACAGGAAATTTTGAACAAAACCTTCAACAACAATAATGTAACTTTTCTTTCAGGTCTGGCTTCCACCCTCCCCCTGCCCCTGAACAGGGTTGTATTCAAGATATGCATTCAAGACTCAAACTCTCAAATATGAGAAAATTCAATATTATGATAGATATTCTTTCCTGGCCTCTTATACGAAGTAAAGCAAACACAAACAAAAAGACCCAAAAGAAATCAAGATGGCCTCCCTTCCCCATCAAAAAATGCATATCATAGTGTTTACTTGGTAGACCAATTATTTTAAAAACTGGGTTTCAAGGAAAAAGTCACTCTCTGGCAGAGACCTTACATGACAAGTTCTGTTCCACAGTGGATTAAAATGGTTGAGAGAAGATGCTAACATAACTTCAACTACAGCAGTGTGAACGCACCACTGTAATAATTCATTTAGAATGATGACACCTGAGACCTAATTTAAAAGTCCTAGATGAATACCAGTCTCACATTCAACCCTGAGGGCTGCTGCAAACATACCTAAGAAAGTCTAAGAACCATAGTGAGTCTAATTGAATTGGACTTAAACGGACCATTGAGATGGCCTCACTGAGCTCTGGGGAATTCATATTGTCTATACTGTATCAGAATCACAGCTTGAACTGAATAACTGGTTACATTCAATCATGTTACTGTAACTCATGCTTGAGGTAAAGGGGAAACCTTTTGCTATCAGCAAGACTGGATGGAAAACAATTTCAAATCACTTTAAACCCAGTTGGCAACTACTTTGCCAATTATGGAATCCAGTGGGAAAGGTGTGTGCTAGGGCTTAGGACTAAATGATTTATGTCAGGCATCTGGGCCTCCCGAGGAATGAGGGCGAGTGTGGGAAGGAGGGGCATGTGGCTAATTATTTCTCCTAAGAATACTTTAGCGAGGTAATTTGTGCTTGCAGATGACTCACTCTGCAGGCTGGATAAAAGGCGAGGTAAGCACAGAAAGTCCTAAGATCCCATTTAGAGATGGATAAAGAGGGAACCGAAGGATTCAATATACTTTCTCATCTCTTCACTCTGAAACATTTGGAGATATAAAATATAAAGAGCAAACCTAGTTCTCCCTTCTAACGGCCAAGTTGGGATCAAAGTCTGTAATTTGTACTGCAGATATTGCATTGGCTGCTTTCTCGAGCAGAGTTACCGGCACCGATGACATCCTGTAACTCATCAGATGGACAAGTGTGAGTCTGGGGCCCTTCATAATTACCCTCTCTCTCTTTTTTTTAAGTCCTAATTTACTTTTGATGACTTTGGTTGAAGAGATGAGAATTCCTATACTAATACCTTCTCTGGAAGAATGTCCACTATCTGCTGGAATTTGTATGTGAAACCATACAGCTGAAAAATGATCCTGAAAATTATTGTAAGGACGACGAGATTCCCCACCCTGAACAAAATACAAGCAATGAAAGAATTACACTACAGTAACTTACAGTGGAGGCACACAGATTTATTGAATAAGATCTTTTTAAGATCTTTTCACTACCTAAAGGAGATTAACGATGTTTTTAGCAATCGAGAAGAAGAGACTATCATGCTCCCATTATATTAAGACTGTTAAAACCCCATGCAAGTGTGTTGGCACAAGGCTGGCTCTCCCTTGCCTTCTCGTCTGTCCTCTCTTTGAGCAGCTGCCTACCACCGTTACAGTTAATATAGCGGATTAAACTTTTGGGCTAGCTGGCGGCTCTGAGCATCTCTCTAATGGTTTCCATTGTGCACATCCCTAGAAAACACTTCTGACCAATGAACCCCTAACTGCAAATGACACAGGCAAGCTTCATTGAAAATGACACCACTGGAGGGAACCTTCACTCATTTGGGATATTTCCTCATTGGGGAGAGAAGGCCATTTCAACAGTTACACCAAAGGGATATTGTCACGTGGCATTTACTTTTCTAAGGCACTGAACAAAGCCGTGGGGTGGTGTGTGTTCCTACATGCTTAGCTGCGTGGTGTCCAAATAAGAATCTCAGCACATCCATAAGACTGAGAAATAGTCTTCCTACTTTACCCTCACAATGGAGAAGGTGGACGTTAGACATTGTAAACTAAATCATGATGTTTGCCTGGAATTGATTTTGTTTAAGCACAGAGACTGTGAGAAATGGGAGTCAAGTGCTGTCAGAAAGAGGGAGAACTGGTTTTGGGGTTTGGGAGAGAACTGGATTCTAAGTGTTGACTGCAAAGATATATGACGGCTTTGGCAATGTCAAATGCTGGCGAGGATGTGGAGAAAAAGGAACCCTGGTACACTGCTGGTGGGAATGCAAGCTAATCCAACCATTATGGAAGGCCGTATGGA
>JAGFMF010011668.1:17500478-17512757 GCA_019455555.1 Galemys pyrenaicus | reverse complement strand
AAGGGACTGAGGTGATGGTGCACGGGTGAAATGGTGGTGGGTACCCCCTGGGGACTACAAATGATGTCAAATATAACTAATAAAAAAAAAAAAAGATATATGACGGCTTTGGGTGAGTTTCTTCACCTCTTTGGGTCTCCTTTGGTTTCTTCTGAACATGAAGGAGGACACCAGATGGTTTAGCCTAATTTAACAATCGTTCATTTAGTATTCTGTTTGTGCCAAGATCTGTCCTAGGCAACCGGGAGACTAAATCAATCAGAGTCTCTGTCCTTCTGGATCATATAGTGTAACAAGTTAGACTAACATTGAGCAAGTAATTGTAAGGTGCTACATTGTAGGAAGTGAATGTGCAGGAAGAAGTGAGCAAGTCTGAGGGTTCAGGGAAGGGTTTCTTGAGAAAAGTTGTTTAAATTAAACTTAGGTTTAATTTAGGTTCAGAAGTTTAGGTTCAGAAGACTAGATTATAAGCAAGAGCAAGCCAGGAAAATACAAGAGTGGGGTGAGACAGAGGAGCATTACAGACATACAAATAGCATTTTGTGAAGGTTCTGCAGCAGCAGCAGGGTTGGGAGGGGGTTATGGAACAGGGTGGAGAACTTAGGCGGGGGGGGGGGGGGGGGGGGGGGGGGAGGGTTTGTCCTTCATCCTGAGGGCAAAGGGCGGCCATTGAAGGATACTCTGCTACAGAGTGGGGTTGATTAGAGTTTTCTCCAGACCCTCTGCTCCGTTGCTTTTCACATGGTTGTTACACAACCTTAACATTCACCAGGGAGATTCAATATTTGGGAGCAATTGAAAAAATACAAAGTAGTGACTAGAGAAATTCGTTTCTAACCTGCAGGTGGCTGGGGTCTGGGATTTGGTGCCATTGGCCTGGGCCACCAGGGCTGCAATTACCTGAGCCCAGACTCCAGCTCATACTCTTTTCTTCTCTGTTGGGCTAGCCATGGAGACCTCATTCACTGAATGCTTCATTCACTAGGTTGCCAGAATGCCCTAGGTTGGTAGAATGCAAAGGCACGATTAGGGAAAGGTTTTATACCCCTTCTCTCATTTGAAAGTCTCAACGATCCTGAGAGGTAGGTAGGGCAGGTAACTCACTTTACAGATGAGGAAATGGAAGCTTGGGAAGTACCTTTTCTATATCGAGCAGCTCCTAAGGAGAACTCAGAATCAAGCCTGACATTGCAAACACTGAGATCTAGGTTTGCCGAACAGCCCATGCTCCCTGTGTACTTGGCACATGGGATGAGAGAAGCATGTATTTAAATTTCCCAATATGCTTGTTATCCTTTCCTCTTTCTGAGCAGATGAAAGCAAACAGCCCCCAGCACTGTGGTACAATTGTCAGTGTCTCTGGCTGAACAGGTGGAAGGTACGTCTGCAGGTGGCCTAGGTGGTGGATGGCTATACGCACTCATCTGTCCCCATGTGCAGGCAGCGCCAACCAGCTCAGGTTTGTTTCTATGTCTGGGCAGAGTGTTAATTGTTCCCTTGTAATGGGGCTTACCCTGTTATGCTGCCTCGCAGGAGAGAGAGGCCACATGAATGAATGCTTCTGGAATTGTCTTTGTCTTTCAGGAAGAACTTAAGTTGAGTTTCCATTTAGATAAGGCACCTCCTGCATTTGGAATCTTCCCGCCTGCCTTCTGGTCTTTAAAATTAACAGCAGAGGTGGTGGTAAGAAAAACCCTCACTTGTTAAATGATGAATACAGCGGGAAGAACTATCTCTGCAATAATTAGGATAAGTGTGCCTTTCCAGTTTTTGTGTGTACTCTCCTAAGGAAGGCTAGAGGTCCTGCCTAACTGTTCTAGAAATAAAAAAGCAAAAATGAGAAAAAGGTTCTCAATATTCCCTGTTTTGGGAAGAGTTATTCTTACCATTCTTTCTTTCAAGCAAATATATAGTGTGATTTGAAAGGGAAGGCAGGATCAGCCACAGTGTTCAAGCTCCTTTTCAAGTTGTCAGTTCTCTCTTTTTAAAAAAAGATTTATTTATTTATGCATACAAGAGCTGGGGTACAGTCCAGAGGCAAAGGGGGTGAGATCACCAGAGACAGAGTGGGGAGCAGAATAGGCAGACTGACTGAAACACACTGCTGAGGGCAGCAGCGGGCGCGGCAGGAGAGGCACGTGGGTCCCCTCCCCAGCCACCCTGGCCTCCCTGGCCCAGGATCGAACTCGCTAAGAGGATGTTTCACAGGCTGGCGCTCATTCGCTGCGCCACCAGGGAGGCCCTTCAAATTATCAGTTCTTTGTGGGTTGTGTGCTAATGTATTTCTGATAGAATAGCTTCCAAAAATGAAACATAGATATTTGCATTCAGAGACTAAATTGTGTATATAACTAGGACATAGTAAGAGATGTAGATTCTTCAAAAACAGAAGCATTTAAGTTTTGGGGAGAATCAGTATAACTTTTTTTGGTGATAAATTATCTTAAATTTATCTTTTTAAAAAAAATTTAGAAAAAGATGCCCAGAAAATGATTCAAGGTTCAAGAAGCAATTTTGTGGTATGGCAATGTTAGTCAGTAATCAAATTTGACAGCGTCAAATGTACTGCCATTACTTGGGAGAGACACAGATTCTGCATTAATAGAAAACCCTGACTGCTTTAAGTTAAGATAAAAGGTTCTACTAAGTCAGAGAGGCTTTGAAGAACAAGTTTGCACATTGGCTTCTATATATAATTATTTTCTCTGACTGATGAAAGGGTCTCCTCTATTTCTAGGCAAAAAGTTTTGTTTGAAGAGCATCAACAGTTTCCCAGTCCTGGCATTTCTCCCACAGGGATTTGATAGAGGCATATTTTAATTTGGACATTTTTTTGCTTTACCATCCAAAGTTTGCCGAGCGATGAAAGGTATAATTCCAATCCACTGATTTGTTAGCAAAAACTGATTTTTCAGATACTTTGGGAGACACAACATATAGCCAAGTGGGGCTTGAGAGAACAGCATACCCAGTGAGCTCAGGTGGGGGACAATGGGAGGTGAAGAAGTTGGAGGGCCTCCCTGGTGGCGCAGCGGGTTGAGCCCCACACAGTGAAGCATCCGTGGCACAGAAGCACAAATTGGTCCATGAGGGGACCTCCATGACGCAGCAGGCCTCTCCTGCCTCTCCTGCCTTGCCTGCTGCTCCCCTCAGTGGTGTTTTTCAGTCGATCTGCCTGTTTGCTCCCCACTCTGTCTCTGGTGAATCCTCTCACCTCCTGCACCTCTGGCCTGTACCCAGTTCTTGTATGCATAAATAAATCAATCTTTAAAAAATAAAAGAGGTTGGAAATGTGGGCCTGTGCTGCAGAAGGGTGTTCCAAGCTCCCTTTCCCCAAGATTCATGTTCAGTTGGCACCTCTGAGGTTTGTACCTGGCATGATGCTGAACTCTGGGAATACCAAGGTAACTAGAGAGTCAGCCCTCTGGGCAGCTCGGTCAAGACCTCAGGGATACTGAAGAGAGAATGGTTGCACTGAGAGTGACAGCTATGCAGGCCCTAAGGCATCAGCCCTCTCCCTGAGCTTAGGGAAAGAGCTAGCTGTTTAAATAATGAAGGCCAAAAATGAGTCTGACTGACTGGGCCATTTCCTGGGAATGGGAATGGTGGGGTGGGGTGGGGAGAGGAAGACGCTCCCAAGTCATTTGTGCCCCATTTGTGCTACCTTCCTGGAAATAGGCCCTTGTGCGTGCTCCTTATTCATAAACGCACACACCAGCCCATTGGAACTCACAGGCCAAGCCTGTTGATAGAGGAGGGACACTTGCATTCCTTTTCATTCTAGGCAATGTGTGTAACAGTAATACCTGAGCTACAGCTAAAATTCCATCACCGGCCCAGTTTTTTGTTTTTTTCATTTTTTTAAACATTTATTTATTTATGCATATAAGAACTGGGGTACAGGCCAGAGGTATGGGGGGCAGTGAGAGGATTCACCAGAGACAGAGCTGGGAACAATACAGGCAGATCTACTGAGATACACTGCTGAGGGCAGCAGCAGGTAAGGCAGGAGAGGTCTGCTGTGCCATGTGGGTCCCCTCCCTGGTCGGCAGCAGGGATCGAACTCGTGCTGCAGTGGCTGCGGTCTGCTTCATAGTGTGTTGCTTAACCCACTGTTCACCAGGAAGGCCCAACTGGCCCAGTTCTTATTTTCCACCAAACCATCTAAGCCAGGTTCTGTGCCAAATAACAAAATTCTATCTACCTTCTCTTTCCTACTACCAAATAGCAAATAAAAAATTGTCAGAAAAACTTAGCAGGCATCATTTAACCACTCCTTTAAGGGAATAGGAGGACTTAGATTTCTCTTTGCCTCCAATCTGTAATGTTTTGTGATAAAGTCAGAAAAGATGTGTTCAGAGAACAAGCTGTTGTGTCTAAATTAGCTAAAGAATTGGTGACCAGTGCTCTGGAAGGCTGCTGTGGGCTGCTTCTTCAATTTGCCACAGCATAGTAAACTTTCAGTTTGGACAGATGGGAGGGCTAGGTGTGCTCACAGAAGGGCCTGCAAACTGATATGTCATTGTTTTCTTTTATAGTAGGCGATCTGGTTTACACTCTTACTGCACACTTTCAGCATATTTTATCACTGTATTTTAATACTTTTATGTACTATGTCAGTTGAAATCAAACTTGAAACCAAACTGTTCACCATTTATTTTATCTTTTTTTTTTTTTAAGATTTGCTTATTTATGCATACAAGAGCTGGGGTACAGGCCAGAGTCACAGGAGGTGAGAGGATTCACCAGAGACAGAGTGGGGAGCAGAACAGGTGGATCTGTAACAGGGTGGTCCCCCAAAAAAGGGAAAGTTCCAGGATCCTGATCCCACCCTAAATAGGGTGAGCTGGAGAGAAAAAATTAGAGAACAAAAGGAAGAAAAAAAAAAAAGCAGAATGGGAAGCAGCATGGAGATCTAAAAGTGGCATGTAAAGCAAAGGAACGTGTGAAAAAACTGCACTTGCTTCTTGGTCTTAGACTGGTTAAAAAAAATGTAGGTAAAAGACCCATGGGGAACTTAATAATGGCAACTTTTATTTTAATTTTACTCTTTTCCTCCCAAATTTGTGTAACTCTTTCTAACCCTTTTCTATAAATTGCCATTAAAAAGTTCTTTAAACCTGAGGCAGGCTTTTAAGCTTTACTTTAGGCCAATCCTATTTAGCTAAACTTTTACCCTCAAAAAAATAGGTAACTTTAAATGCTTAACTTAGTAACTATATTCTTTATCCTTTCTACATTATTCCCTAATTGTATTAAAGTTCCTTTCCATTAAAAACCTTATATGTTTATCTTAATGCAGCAAGTGGCAAAACCCATTTTAAAAAAGCAGGTTTAGGGGTTCTAAAGTGCCCCTCTTCCTGCCCTGTAACAGATCTACTGGAATACACCGCTGAGGGGAGCAGGGCGGGGACAGAAGAGGTCTGCTGCACCATGCGGGTCAAACTCCCTCCCTGGCCTGGGATCGAACTCGCATTGCTGATGCCCCAGATGCTTCACAGTGTGGTGCTCAACCCACTGAGCCACTAGGGAGGCCCTTATTTTATCTTTTAAAGCAAAAGTGCCTTAGGGCTAATTAGTTATCTGGTGAAAATGCTTGGGGCAAAGAACTTAAAGTGAACCTGCCTAGAACCACTTGCTCCACTGGTCTCAGGTCTTTTCCAGCTCAGCTTCAAGGACAGAGCGAAAGCACTGGAGTGTGTGCTTTCACACACTCACACTGCTCAGAATCTAGTACTCTGGTAACTTTTTTGGCAGTAGTTTGAAAATCTCGCTTGTTGAAACCCAGTTTCACAATTTTCTTGCTTCACTTTGCAAAGAGCCAGGGTATTTTATTTGCTACCCACTGCTTAATTGTGGCAACTCTCAGCACAATTAAGGTCTTATTGAGGAAGAAAAGGCTTTGATCACCTTTAACAACTCTTGGAAATCCCTCTAAGTGCCTCTGCTAATTCTTACCTCTTTTAATAGTGTGGATATGCTCAGTCACCCCTGTCCCACCCGCTCACAGACCCTGCCGATAGTTCCCCAGGCAGAGATGTTCGCTGACTTAATTATCAGGGAGGCTATTGTTAAAATAATATCTGTGATATCAATAGCATTGGGTGTCCAAATGCAGCTTGTGGGATGAACAGTGTGGTGAGCACGCCTTTCAGAGGCTCATTCCCAGAACAGAAGGGCTTCCTGCCCCCCATGTGGTACAGACAGGGCAGAGAGTCCAGCTCTGTTTTCTAGGTCTAGGGGATAACCATGAAAATGAGGGGCCAGGGACTGGCATGAGGAACTGAGGGGGCTCACCTTGTCCAGACTCTGGTGGTTCTTTCAGGGAACAGAAGAGATTTGTGCCTTGTGGAGATGTAGGAACCATTACCTACATTTCCTATGGGGTTCCACATTTTACCTCCTAAGAAATGAGATTCTGACTGAGTGGGTGTTTTCAAATATAGTGCATTAACAGAAAAGTTTAGGTATTAGTAGGTCAACAGATCGGAGATGCCTGCTGAATAGAATTTGTCATTCATAGTTTCCCAGGGGGCACATGGGACATCCTGGGGCCAGTCTGGAGCAGGAGAGCAGGAGACTTCACTGAGATTTCTACAAGAAAGAGCTGGTCACACAAAGGGTTCTGGAGTGTGGGGGCGCTCTCTATTTGTCTACACCTGGCCCTGGGTAGGAGGATAGTAGCTGAGAGGGTGAGAACCAGTAGAGAAGGAAGAGGACTCGGAGCAGTTGGTTTGGATTTGAAAAGCACTCTTGTGAATAAGTTGCTTATTATCTTCTATAGTATAACATGTGGATTTTGTGACTTTAATATGACTTGTGAAATTTTGTAAATTCATTTCTTTTAAATTCTTAAGTGACATTGTATTTTATTTTATCACAATTTATTTATTCACCCATCAGCAGATGGACAGTTTGGTCGGTTCTACTCCTTAGCTATTATCGCTAATGCTGCTGTGGACATAATTCCAAAATCACAAGTTTTTGTGTGGATGTGTATTTTTGATGCCGTTTTTGGAATCAGTGGGTTTGGAGAGGAAGCTCCTGGGTTCACTCTGGGAAAGGTTTCACCAGAGCTCCCTGTTCAGAAGCACGCGGCGAGTTCCCAGGCGAGTTTCTCCATTGTCGGGAGCCATAAGAATAAAAAAGTCCGGTCTCACTTCTTGGTCGGCCGTATCTCTTGGATAAGCAAGGAAGCCAAAACAAGGAGCGCGCCAGAACCATAGCCCTCCCACTCTCAAACCCCCAACCAGCAAAGGACAAGTACCCAACACCCAGCCAATCATCCAGAAATAACTCTTCCTCCTGCTCCTCCCCATAGCCCTCCTGAGCACTCATATACCACTGTTTAAAAATAAAATTTAGGCGGCTTGATCAGAATCCTGTCTTGCCTCTGTTCTTTGCGTTCCTTGTTTGTCTCATTTTCTTAGGTGGTTCCTGCGCACCCTCGTTGTTGCCCCGCAGGCCGGGGCACTCCATGAGGCAGAGACATTAGTTAATTTAAAGAGCAAGTTTATTAATAGGGAAAGGGGCAACAGAATAAAGGACACTTGCATAGACACAAGCGGATAGGAAGAGCTGCTCCGAAAGCGACAGGTTTGCTGAGAGAGGCCTGCATGGTTGCAGACGGGCGGCCTTGAGGAGAGCTGCCTCCACTGAAGGTCAGTGAAGAGAAGCCCTGGCATGGTACAGGTCACGGGCAGGAGAGAAGTCTGCTGCCCTGCAGAGGAGAGAGTTGGTGAAGAGAAGCACCTGCATAGTCACAGGTGGGCAGAAGGACAGCTGCCTAGAACCAGTGCAGAGATTGCACTGATGTAGTCTTCTTCTTTTTGGGAGGGGCTCACTCCTTCATGGAGTGGCTGACTTGTTGACTTTTAACCAACTATGTGGAATTTGAAAGGGACAGGAGTTTCTACAATGGGCACCGGAGATTCTGGAGATAGAGCACACTCTTCTATCTTTACTTTTGGTCTGACACTCCCTATGGCAGTCATTGGCTCCTAAAGGTCATAGTTTATATAGCTGGATTAATGGTTCTTAGTCCCTTCTATCCCCACCTCCTTGTGTGAGCCGGTCTCTGGTCTTAAGGCACCTCGTTTCCAGTTTATCTATTTTTTTGTACTTCATTAGTTTCACTGCTCTTGGAAATGAACCCAAAGGTAGATTTGTAAGATAATCCAATGTTCCATATTTTGAAGAATTGCCAAACTATTTCCAAGTAACAGCATCATTCACATTCTCCCAGCAGTTGACAAGGTGTCCACCTTTTCCGCCTCCCGGCCAGCACTTGCTCCTGTCTGTTTCTGGTCTTAGCCCATAGTAGGTGTGAAGTGGTATCTCCGCGGGGTTTTAGATTGCCTTTCTCTGATGACTAACGACATAGGGCATCTTTTCCTGTGCTCAGTGGTCATTTGTATAACTTCTTTGGTGAAATGCCCACTCACATCCTTCACCCATTATTTACTTGGGTTATATATCTTTTTATACTGAGTTGTAAGAATTCTTTGTATATTCTGGATATGATTACCTTAGTAGATATACAACCACGCAAATTTCTCTCCCATTCTGTGGGTCATCATTTTACTTTCTTGATTATATCATTTTAGCATAAGAGAATTAATTTTGAAGAAGTCTAACTAAATAGACTTTTATGTAGATTTTTTGCACTCCTGTGCCAAGACTATTTTTAGGACAAATTTAATGAGCTGAAATTGTGGAGTCAATGAGACAAAATACCAGGTTATACTCTATGTGGATCAATAATTATTAATGAATTTTTTATCTTTCTTAGGAAGTATGAAAGGTTGCAATTTTGTGTCCAATAACTTTGTTTATCAAGAGTTAGTTTAGTATCTTTTTATACTTTTCTGTGATTATTCTGTATTTCCCCCTTTTCCTTTTTTTTTAAATGAATATTACTTTTCTTATTAAATTGCTCACTGTGTATGCTGTTTATATATTAAGGAAATTAATCCCTTATCTTTTGTGTTGCAATTATTATTTCTTTTTCTTTTAAAACATCTTGTTAATCATATGTGTGTGACAACTTTTTCCTGTCTAAATTTTATATTTAATGTAGTGAGAATATTTATTCTTTTTTAAAAAATTTGTCTACGCTTTGTGTCTTACTTAAAAAGACCTCTCCACTCCAAGTTGGTACAAAAAAACACTTTTTTTCTGGTATTCTCTATTATAGCTTAATTTCAGACAGCAATATTTTTCATGTCTTTGGGATTTACTTTGACGTTAGGAAGCTATAAAGGAATTATATCAACCATCCCCAAATAATTGTCCCCCAAACCATTGAAAAATTCTTATTTCTATACTATTTGAAATGACCCCTTTATCATATATTCAATTATCTTATCCTTTTTGATCTATTATTCTCTTTTGTTCCATTATCCTGTCTGCTTCTTAATGCAGAAAGTATTATGCTATTTTAATTACTGTAGTTTCATAATAGATTTAAATATGTAATGAACTGGCTTCCTTAATTTTTCTCCTTTTTCCTATCATCACAACCATTCTTTCAAGTTTATTTATCTACAGAAAAGCAGAAATTTTATATGTTACCAATTTAAAAGTTATCCTTACATATTGCACAATCACAATAATAAATATATTTTTATATATGTATTCACAAATATAAATATTTTTTAGGATATAGAATACATACAAGTACAAAATATAAATATGCTCATATTTTATATGCTCATTGACTAAAGCTATTGGTTTTTGCATATTGATTTGTTCCAACTTCAAAAATTATCTTGATGCTTTTTGTCCTTTGATATCTTTAAGTTTTCTAGTCAGCTAAAGATGTAAAAATTTGGCTTTCCTTATTAATTATTAAGTGTGATTTCTTTCTCTCACTTAATTTTTTTTTTAGTTAATATCTTAAGAATAATGTTAATGAATGATTGTGGACACTTTCATTTTGTTTCTATTTTAAAAGGATTACTTTTTTTCTTGTTATGCTGATATTTATTATATGATTTTTTGGACCATGATAAGACCAGATTCTATCATACTAAACCATGACATACTGTTCTGCTCTTGACATTTATGAGGATTAAGACAAGAATCCAATGGAAGCCCTTACAATGAATCTGTAAATTAAAGTTATCAATCAAGCTAAAATATATTAAGCAATTCTTTTTCATGACAAACATCCTTTATAATGACCTGAAAGTCAGCTTCAAATACAGAATTTTAGGACTCTTCAGAGTTTGGAATAGAATGTAGTGGTGT
Organism: Galemys pyrenaicus; assembly: GCA_019455555.1. Classification (NCBI taxonomy): domain Eukaryota; kingdom Metazoa; phylum Chordata; class Mammalia; order Eulipotyphla; family Talpidae; genus Galemys; species Galemys pyrenaicus. The sequence goes on along the minus strand of JAGFMF010011668.1, from coordinate 17,502,506 downwards.
GGAAAAAACAGTTCTTTTTGCCTGCTTTCTTCATCATCACTGCTAGCTTTGACCCAAATGTAGAGGCTAAATGTCTAGCAGATGTATTTGGATATTCCAATCAAACTTCTAACATCATTTTGCACCTCTTTTTAAGCAGTCACTCTGGTTATCAATAGAGCCCCTCTGTGGTGGGAAGCCCAGGGAAGAGACTGTTGCCTCAGAAGTGGGCTTGGGGGCATTTGGGAAGAGGATTTCATGGTTCTAGGTATCCTGAGGGTGGTTTGGAATGGGAAGGGTGAGAAGTACATTCTAAAGCTTGAACTCAGGGCAAGCATAGCAGTAAACATACAGAATATGTTTAAAAATTATTTTTAGGGGGTGATCTTATAGTTCTATTGCTGTTAGGAGTCTTTATCAGTAATGGCTACTGAATACAATCAACTGTATTTTCAGAATCCATGTTATAATTGTATAATGTTTCTTTTGTTCTATTGAAATGGTTCTTTGTATTGATAAGAGTTCCTATACTGAACCATCCTTGCATTATTAATGTAAATCCTATTTTGCTTTGGTGCAATTTTAATTTCCCAAAGTTATATTTAAAGCTAACTATATTTAAATGTAACAAAATCACCTCAAAATATAAGACAATAAAGTCATAACATCTATGAGAAAGTTATTTCAGTTAATAATGATAACACTTAGAAATATGCCATAGAGAATCTATTCTGCTAGTATTTGAAGTTTAAGGGACATCAACATTATGGGGAGGTGAAGTCATTAAGGACTTCGTGCCTCTGCTGACAGCCATTTTCTTCTTGAGATCAAGTACGTTGCTACTTTGGATCAAGAGTTGCTATGTCACATGCTAATGAGAAATCTACTTCTTGTTTTGAACAATAGAAAAAACTGATTACAATATGACAAATCTAAAGCTCAGGAAAAGTGGAAAAAAATGCAAAGATGATCAATAAACTTTTAGGCCTTTATCTTATCTTTACCACAGACTCACACTAGAAGATTTCCAAAAGCCATCTCCAGACTATGAACTTGGGGCTTATCTTAGTGGTCATTGGCACTACATGTATTATATACGAAAAACATAGTCAAGCTCAAGTCATTGAAACCCTTGTATTTCCTCTTAGTTTAGCCAGTTTAGGTATGTCATTCTGACAAAAAGGCTAGAACTTTATTGTTGCTAGAGCTTTATTTGATGTTTCTGGCTAATGATTTATTTACTATCTTCTTACCTAGGTTTTCCCCAATGTTTTGAGAGGAAATAAGATTTCTGAAGCGATGTTAAGATGGAATTACTTGTCTGATTTGCCCAATAGCACCCTGTGTGGCACCTAATTGATACATAATAAATATTTGCTGAACAAAAGCATATAAAAATATATTCTACATAAATATTCACTCCTTTCTTGCTTTAAAAAAAAACCCATAGAAAATAAAAATTCTCACGGAGAGTGAAAAAGATGGCGACGGAGAGACAATAGGCTAGAAAGCTCCTGGAAGATACAGGAAAAAGGGAAAAAAATACAGCAGGCCCCAGTAGGAACTGTAACACTGAGGATAAATTGGACTATATTTTCAACCTACCCAGAGAAGAAGGACGCACAGAAGAGACTAACAAAAGGAGAAAAGCCGTTTAAACATCCTGCCCCAGCCCCTTCCCCCTTTCCCCTCCCCCCATCTACTAACTCCGCGAACCAGGAACTACAAGACAAACCCAGAAGCCCAACACTGAAGAGAAAGCTTATAAACAGCCTAGTGGGAAGAATTGCAGCGATACAGACAACCGAGGAAGCGCTCCAGACCTGGTGAGTTAAGTCTCTAACTTTAGGGATACTAGGGAAGGAGCGGGTAGTCGAGTTAGGATGAGGGAAGCCTCACAAATAGAGACCGCGGTGACAAAGAACAGTTAACCGGCTAACTGGGGAAGCCATCTCTAAACTGAACGGGGGATGGGATGTATTTAAGCCACAAGTTGGACCAGAAAGGCATGCTTGGTGCAGCAGACTAACAACCTAACTAGGGAAAACC
>JAGFMF010011668.1:17393729-17494576 GCA_019455555.1 Galemys pyrenaicus | reverse complement strand
ATGCCAGAGGGTGCACAAGGGACTGAGGTGATGGTGCACGGGTGAAATGGTGGTGGGTACCCCCTGGGGTCTACAAATGATGTCAAATATAACTAATAATAATAAAAAAAAAACTTATACAGATGTTGAAATACTATGTTTAATACACTGAGTTAAATAAAATGGAATTTAAATAAAAAAAGAAAATAAAAATTCTCTAAGTCTTATCTTTGTCAATACAATCAAAGAATTGTTTGCTTCTCACTTGGAGTGAGGGTAAGGTATCCAGTATCCAGTGACACTTGAGCATTTGGATTCCCAAGTTACCCTCTAAGCCTCCTTTATGCGATTTCTGGGGTTTGGGCAAGGGGCATATATACTTTAAAGAAATTCCACAGATTAGTCATTCTGTAAATCTACATTTGGGACTGCTGTGTCCCAGGATTAATAGCCACATATATCAGGTAAGCTCACACTGCCCCAGAAGGAAACAGAAACCAAGCTTTCCAAAACTCATTTTATCTGTGTTTCTCCGACAGGCTGTGAGGCACTGGTGAAGGCAACATGAAATATTTCTTACATAGATACTAGTGAACTTCCCTACATCCTTACAGGTATCACCTGCATTTTAAAAGCTTGTGTTCTACTATTTTACTTTTACTGAATATCTACATTAGTACCTATTTTTGCTAACCAAAAGATTCAAAGGAAACTTCTACTTTTACAATAGGCAAAAAGTGAAAGTAGTGTCAATGTTTGTTTTGCAGCATTTATTCTAGAGGCAGCATGGATTACAGCAGTGAGAATGGCTGAGTTTCTTACCCAGAACTACTATCTATAGGTGTGTAGTTATCATACGTTATATTATTATATCATTCCTGCTTTTACTGTACATTACTGTTATCTTATGTTTGCTGTAGTATTTGGTATGATTTGGTAAGTTATTTTGGGGTCTGGGAATACTCAACATTTTCATGGTAATTGATGAATGATAATTGATTATTTGCTTTACCTCATTTTGGCTTACTGTTTTGGTTTCACAGGAATATAGTGGGAAGAACCTATGTAACCAATACTCCTGACATGGTCTATAGATTGTTTATAATAAGCAGTTGTGATATAGTGTCCAGCTGAATACAGACTCCACAGGTTATAGCTGAACACAGGTTATATATCAAGACTTTTGCTCAAATTCATCCACTTCCCATTTTAATGTCATAAAACCTCAGGAAATGAGACTAAAGGTCAGATACCTTTTGTCCTCCCATTCCAGGGCCAACTTTTTATGACATGAAATAAATTTATATGGATTAAGGATTTTGGATTTCCAGAAGTGATTGAATCTGTTTGTTGTTTATATTGTTTATAAATTTTAGAAGATTAAGAGATCATTTTAAGATTGTGAAATATTCTGACACATGTAGACAAAAATGCATAATCAAAAACTGCAAATTATTTGTTTCATTCTACAGTCAAAACATTATTCCATCTGTAGTGAAAGAAATATTGCATTTATAATTCTCAATTGTTTCAGTTTGACTATTGCTAATATTTATTTTCCAGTGGGGTATAAAATACATAGAAGAGATTATGTTAATAATTGTTATGATACATTTTTAAAATCTCTATTGTAAATTGAAAAAATAATTTATTATAAATTATGCAATTTCTTAAGGTTTAGTTTTGGGAGGAAACAATAAATATGAAGTATATGAATTTAGTCAGTGGAGACAAGTGGGTTTCTTCACAGTGATTACCTGTTCCTGTGTTTTGAAATAATTCTGTTGTTGTTGTTGAGGAAAGCAATGCATATTCCACGAAGAGCTTTTCAAAATATAAATAAGTATAAAATGTTTAAAGAGCAAAATTGAAATTGCCCCTGATATTTCCATTTAAGCCATTTAACACATCTGCTGGTTTTAGGGGAAAAGGAGAAAGAGGAAAGAAGATAGCTCACATTTATGGAGTCATTGCCAGGCATTATACTATTCATATTAGTAGATGTCATCCATTTAATGTGCTCTGCAATCTCATGTGAAAGGTGCTACTATCTCCATTTTCCAGAGTATGAAATTCAAATGTCAGAGACATATTTAATTTGTTTTGGTTGAACCAACTACTCACCTGGGCTAAGTCTTCCCAATTTTTTTTTTTAAAGATTTATTTATGCATACAAGCACTGGGGTACAGGCCAGAGGTGTGGGGGTGGTGAGAGGATTCACGACAGAGAGCGGGGAGCAGAACAGGCAGATTGCCTGAAGTACACTGCTGAGGGTAGCAGCGGGCACAGCAGGAGAGGTCTGCTGCACCATGTGGGTCCCCTCCCTGGCTGGCAGCAGGGATCGAACTCGTGCTGCAGTGGCTGCAGTTTGCTTCATAGTGCGTTGCTTAACCCACTGCACCACCAGGGAGGCCCGGTCTTCCCAATTTAAAGTCTATACCCCTTTACTAATCAGAGGGGTTTGCTTTCAAATTTATCCTACTTAACTCAGGCACTAAAGTATGAGATTTCCCTCCCTCCCTGTACATATGAAAGTAATTATGCAGCAATTTCACTTTGATGTATTTATTTTAATGGGTGAATGTAGTATGAGGAGATAAAACCAGAGACTGAGTAGCACCAGAGTCCTGAAGGATGCTTTGAGGAAGCATTCTTTGGTGTGAAAATAAAACATTGCACACTTACCTTTGAAGGGAAAGGATACCAAGTGATTTGACTTGCTTCTGTTCTGCTTCAGCGCAGGGGTCAAATAGCCATAGAGATAAAGCAAAACCCGACATTGTGTGTGTGTGTTTTAAGTAATTCCAGATGGGAAGCTAAAATGATGAATGCTGTTTTTTAGAAATTAGTTTAAAAACGCATTTTTCTTCTGCTTCTAAGTTGGCTCTCGGCAAAACACACATACCCCAGAGACATATTGGCATAGGGGAGAGGCATGTGTGGGGTGGTGCTGGGCATACTTGGGTCAAAGTGCAGGTGGATTTCTGGCACATGTGGCTCCAATCTATATCCTCTGAAGCTTGTTCCCTGAGAAGGAGAGGCTACCCAGGGGGAGGGAGAGTGAGGCAAAACCCAACATGAAAATATGCAAAAAATTGTCTTTCTTGAAAAATACAGATAGTACTGCCTTTCTTACTCAATTCCTAGAGTGGTATCCTTGCCCTTGGTTTGAGGAGGAAGGTGAACAGGGTAGGACAAGGTGTTAAAGCTGGCCAGACTCTCTTGCACAACTACTGCCACCTAAAATGCTCCCTCTCATCAAGCTCCATCTACCTCTGGAGGCTGATCGAGGAGCTGGTGCAGGAGTTCTGTGTTCCTGCCTTGCCATGGTCCTTTCAGACAGAGATGAAGCTGGGTTGATCCTGGGGGTACTAACCTTCCCTCCCAGGAAGGTGTGACTGGATGCTTGCTCACCCAGTACCAGAAGAAGAAGGCAGCCAATCATTATTTTTCTCCTATTCTTTTCCTTTCTGTCAATACTTACATGCAGTTGCCACTTATTCTTATCAAAACTTGCTTTTTTTTTTTAAAGACATTTAAAATTTTTTCAAAGATTTTATTTATACACACAGGAGCTGGGGTAGAGGCCAGAGGCACAGGAGGGGTGAGAGGATTCACCAGTGACAGAGTGGGGAGCAGAAAGGCAGATCCACAGAAATACACTGCTGAGGGGAGCAGTGGGTGAGGCAGGGGAGGTCTGCTGTGCCAAGAGGGTCTCCTCCCTGGCTGGGAATCGAACTTACACTACAGTGGCTGTGGAAGCCCCACAATGCAGCACTCAACCCCTTGTGCCACAGGGAGACTCCCCAAAACTTGCTTTTTTTCTCCCTTATATCTCTTTCCTCAAGTTAGGCATTCACTCTTCTGAGGTGTAGAAATGAGTGTTTGGGGGCTAGTATTTGAATAGCTGTTGTTTATTTGGATAGTATATAATTTAATATATTTACCAAAAAAGTACATAAAATCCTTATTTTCCCTGAGTTGTTGCATAGGATGCTGTTTTAGGTAAGATAAATATTAAGCTGTCATGACAGAGTTCAAGGTATATTTTTCAGCACCACCTAGCAATGAACTCAATCAATTGTGACAATAGAGAGAGTACCAGATTCAGCCCCAATGAGTACTCCCCTCCACTTCAAGTACAAGTCCAGGTTGTCACCTGTGCTTCTGCTTGGCTACAGATAGGAGGTTCTCATGATCCCAACCTTGAGATTGATTATTTGCTGGAGTAACTCACAGAAGTCAGGAAACTATTCACTTACTAATTTATTATGAGAGACTAACTCAGGAACACCAGAGGGAAGGAAAGCATATGACAAGGCACGGGGATGGACTTGGAACTTTGATACTCCAGAAGTGCCACTTCTCCCAGGTCCCTACCTGTTCACCAACCCAGAATTTCTCTGAACCCACCTTTTGGGTTTTTATGGAAGTGTCATTACAAAAGTATGATGAACTCATTGGCCACTGGCAATTGAACTCAATTTCCAGCCCCTCTCCTCCCTGGGAGATCAGAGGCCTGGGGCTGAAAGTTCTAACTTTCTAATCACAGTATTTTTTTTCTCTGGGTAACCACCTTCCACTCCTAGGTGACTAGGGACTTTGCAAAAGTCACCTCATTGACATAACAAAAGATAACTTTATCATTCACATCGCTAAGAAAATTACAAAAGTTTAAGTTCTGGCCCAGGAAGGGGATGAAAGCATTATACACATATGTATTTCTTAAGTCAAATTTCATATAAAGGAATTCCAAAATTCAATCTTTTTTTCCAAAGATTATTTATTTATTTATTTATTTTTTGCATAGAAGAACTGGGGCATAGGCCAGAGGTGCAGGGGTGAGAGGATTTACCAGAGATAGAGTGGGGAGCAGAACATGCCTGTTCTGAATTAGACTGCTGAGGGGAGCAGCAGATGAGACCTGAGAGGTTTGCTGCACCATGTGGGTCAGCTCCCTAACCTAGGATCACACTCAGGCCATCACGATGATAGCACGGAGACTTAACCCCTAGGCCACCATTTAGGAGGCCCTAAAATTCGGCATCTTAAATGAGAGAGAGCAGGAAGATAGAAGATGTGGATGGGATCCTTAAGCCATTGCTTTCTTCAAGGATACTGTGGATAGGCATCTGGAGGGAGCCACCACATCTGCAATAGAGCTAGGGATGTAGGGACAAGTATCCTTGCAAGGAAAGAGCCAGAAACTATCTGCAAGTGTAGGAACGGCTCAGAAAAACTAAGTGAGGAGTGATGTTGAGTTCACTGGGCAGAACACCTGCTGGCCCTACCAGTTCCCCAGGAATTCCGGGGGCCCTAGAGTGGTTGTTCGGCATTGGACTCCCAGGTGACCTGGACTGGTATCAGCAGTGAGCAGAAAATGCTGCCCCTGCTCAGTCTCTGTGCTTCCAGGGTTATTGGCGCTTGTGCTGGGGGACTGTAGATACCTTCCATCCCTGCCCCTGTGACCTTTGACCTGTGCCTTAGTACACAGAAGAAACTGCAAGTGGCCACAGTGAACTTTATCTGCCCCGTGGGGCTTTTTTTGTACCCACCTTGGGGGGAGCTATCCTGTTTTGGCAGAAATTCCATCAGGAACCCAAGCAGCACTCAGAGAGCAGGAGGAATGTTCTTTATTTACGCCAGTGGGTTTTACACCGGCAAGCTCAGAGATCTCCTTCAAAGTCTGAGCCCCAAGTAACGAGGCCACAGAGTATATATTGACTAAAGCAAGGAGGACAGTCATCTGGGATGCATGAATCAGGGTGTGTGTGTCCTTGGGAATTATCAGGTGTCGCCTGAAATTTTCATTCTACAGACTATGTTCCAACTTCAGCTAATCAACAGGTCTATCCAAAGTGCAGATCTGGAACTGGCTCTGTGTCTGATGCCTGCTCTGCTGCATGGAGGGACAGTGCAACAGCTGGGCATAGTGCATGTGCCTTTGCAGCAGGGCACTGCCAGACCAGGGGCTGTAGAGAGCCTGGTCCACGCCTACTCCTTCTCTCTCTGTGACCTCTGGCTCTGTGTGTGGCAGGTGTAGTCAGAAACTGTGAGAACCACAGTGAACTAAGGCTGTGAACAAAGGGCTTCCCGCTTGCTGGTGGCCAGGCTGGGGAGTCAGGAGTGGTTCTTCTCTTCCCCACAGCATATTCTCTTGGGCTTCCCTTGAAACTTCCAATCTGCTACTGCTGGAGAGTACAGAACTCCTGGGAGAAGATCTAATACAGCAAAACAGGCAGACAAAAACTTAACATGCAACAACTTGAGTCCTCGAGGGAGTATGTCAAAACAAAGAGGGGATAATTCTCCAGAACCCAACACTCCATGACACTGGTTTCATAGATGTTTTTATGGATCCTTCTCCAATGGCAAGAGAAACAAAAGTAAATATGAACAAATGGCACTATATCAAACTACAAAGCTCCTGCGCAGTGAAAGAAGCTATCAGCAAAACAAAAAGATATCAGTGAAATCTTGAAAACATGAGAAAATATTTGCACATCACACAGCTGACAAAGGGCTGACATTCAAAATATATAAATAACTCATGCAACTCACAAAAAGAAAAAGAAAACAAGTAACCTAATAAAAAATGGGCAGAGGATCTAAGTAGATGCTTAACCAAAGAAAACATACAGGTAACCAACTAGGCTTATGAAAAAAATGCACATTATCACTGATTATCAGGGAAATGCAAATCAAAACCACAACACACTATGATCGCATACCTGTGATGAGTGTCCCATGCAAAAATATTGTGACATACAAGCGATGGTAAGAATGTGGAGAAAAAGGAACCCTCAAACACTGTTGGTGGGAACATAAAATGTTCCACTCACAAAGGGAAACAGTATAGAGGTTCCTCAAAATATTAAAAGTAGACCTACTATATGATCCAGCAACTCCACTCCTAGGTGTCTACTTGAGGAATGTAAAACATTAATTTGGAGGGATATATACATTCCTATGTTCATTGCAACCCTATTTCTAATGGCTAAGTTAGGAAAACAACCTAAGTACCCAAGGGAGAGGAGTAGACTAGAAAAATGTGGTAGCTATACACAGTGGAATACTAGTCAGCTATAGTAAAAATGAGCTTGCCATTTGCCACAATATAGGTGGAACCGAAGGAGATATTGTTAAGTGAAAAAAAAAAAAAAAACAGAGAAAGACAAATGTGAGATGTGTGTTCATATATGATGTCTTTCATATATGAAATACAGAGAAACAAATCAAAGGGTCAGACAAACCCAAACCAATAACATATCCTTGATATCTGACTAGGGAATTGAGGCTAGAACAGGGGAGGGGCATAAGTGGCTATGGTGGGGGCTGAGGCTGCCCTTGGTGGTGGGTGTGGTGTGGGATATGCATCTGAGGAGGTGAGATCCCACACCTCGAATCACACAATGCAATAAATTAATGTTAGTGAAATAAGAAAAAAAATATAAAAAACGAATGAAAGTTTATGTCCAGAGGAACTCTCTGGAACTTGTTTAGGGACCTGAATTCTTTCCATTGTGTCACGTTGTCACCCTCTATGGCACTGATCCATGAGGGATTGGAAGTACTGAATGATTTGGCTATTTCTAGCTTGTTGGAGTGGGGGGAGAAAGTAACTTAATTGCAAGGGCTTTCTTTGAAGTAAAGGGAAGTTGTATATATTATTTCTGTTTGCATTCTATTGTCGCATGGTTCTACCTTTCTGCAAGCAAGACTAGTTACTTGGTTTGCATCCAGAACCAGTAGTTTTGGGGTGCTCAGTTGCCTTAAGGAGAAGGGCAGCATGGAAACTTGGACAATTGGCAATCTCTGCTGCAGATGAAAGTTTCAAGAGGAGTTGAGAGAAAACTAAGGTAACAGATAGTACCCATTCTACACAGCTGGAGCAAAAGTGAGGTACAGAAATGACTGAGGCTTAAGAAATACTGCATATGAATGTGGCTAAAGCTTAACGTCTTTCTTCTGTCACGGTATGTGCTTTTAAATGGAGATGGGGTGAAGTGTACCAGACAAGGGGCTGGGCGTGGGTTAATGCACCTGAAAACTTCCTTTCCCATCCTCCTGGGCTCTGTGTTATGGCCCATGTCATTTAGAGGAAAATAGGAAATTAGAATGGTACCATGACATTCACGATTCTCTCCTGAAGGAGAGACTTTTTTAAACCATAGTGTCATTTTGTCACTTTTCTAATGATAACAACAGTAATCTAATCTAATTTTAACTTTGGGTAGATCATAATTTCCTCTGTGGCATAATCTGTAGATTAGGGGGTACTGGGATTAGTGTTGAGATTCCTTCCATCGGTAAAATGTCTGCAAATTTCTTTATCCTCAGAAACTTTTAGGAGAGGGCATTTTTGGATGGGGGAAATGTGTGAGCAAACCAGCACCCCAGAAATCTGTCATCTAGTAGGACTGTGCTCTTTCTCCTCCACTCCCTTTTCATCTCCTCTTTCCTCTCCTTTCTCTTCCCCTTCCCTTTCTCCTTTCCTTATTCTTTCTCCTTCTCCTCCACTTCTTCTTCTACTCTCCCTCTCTCCCCCCAAACACACACATCACCCTCACGCTTGAGGTATCCTTTGCTTTGGAGAATTTATGCCTCCTAAAACATAAACCCTAACTATTCCTCTTTACCCATCTCTGACCTCCAACATGATACCGAAAAGAAAATTCATCTATGACAGTTCTTAAAATTGCTGATAAGATACAGTTTCTAAACTTGTCCCAGAGAAGTTCTGGGTCCCATTTTTACCCTCAACTTGCCAGTCAGCAATGAGAGGCTAATGACAATGTAGTGGCTGACGTGGGCTTGTTGCCTGGAGCCCCACAGAGAGAGGTGATCCCCATATTTGGCAGTAAAAACTTCCCTTGCTCTAAGGTTTCATTGGCTTTGGATTCTGCTTTTTCCTTTATTCTTGGGGATGCTTTTTCCAAAGGGAGATTGAATAATGCAAAGGGATTTTTATAGAGCTTTAGAAAGAATGCATGGAAAACCATTTGCTAATTCAATTCAAGGAACATGCAATGAAATCATATACATCGTGCACCATTTTAGGTGTATGAGAGGCAGAGACAACCAAAACATGGTCTTAAGTTGCTCACGAGTCTTCCCTTGATAGGTAGAGAGTTTGCTTGTGACCGCAGAATTGAAGAGTAACATTTTCCAGAGATTTTATATTCTGAGATGTGACTGTGGAGAATGAAACGTTTCATTTCCAGAAGATTTTGACAAGAATGCATGGGTTACTTTCCAAGAAGAGTTAACATTTTCAATATTTTATGAACTTGGGAATGTTCTCCTAAGTTATAAGAATGGTAAAGAAATAATTTCTTCCCTAATTTCTTTTTACTTTTCTTGATCATAAAACTTCAACCAAGAATAATCAAGATCACAGTAGGAAATCGAGTATAAATGTTGTCATCTATAGTTATAAATTTTTAATTCAACTCTTCGATGTCATTTAGAGGGAAAAAGGAAAGAAGAATGGTACCATAACAGTCACAATTCTCTCCTGAAGGAGAGACTTTTTTTAAGCATAGCGTAATTTTGTTACTTTTCTAACAATAACAACAGTAATGATATGATGGTAAATATAGTAGCATTTTTGTTGGTATCAGCACGGACTCCACGGGGTTAGATTGAGTTTGAATCCTGCCCTGTGATTCATAAGTCATGTGATCTGTTCTTACCTATAAGATGGGGGTAATAATACTTACCTCCTGGCACTGTTATAGGGACAATGGTTTAATATTCTGAGACGTGGCTGTGGAGTGGCTGCTCTCCTTGTCCACTCTTCTCTGTCTCCCTCTGACTGATTCATTGATCCATCAACTGACTTTTCCCTATGAACATCACTGCAGAGACATCAGAGAATCCCTGAATGTATAGAAGATCTTACAGTCGAAAAGGAGAGGAAAACAAATTTCATGACTGTAGTACAAGCTAAAGAGTGACAAAGAGTGCAAAAACACAAAGGCAAAGCTGTGGTATTTGAAGAGACGTTCTCACTATGAAGAGCCCGTGGACAAGACTGCACATAAAGCTTTAAGGGAGAGCAGGAGTAATCTAGAGGGAGGTGGGATAGGCAGAGGAAGGGACACGCCAGGTCAGTTCTGGACTAGTTGAGTTGGAAGTGCTTGTCCAGGTGGAGGGGCCACGAGGGACCAGGTGCTTCTGAGAGGAGTTAGGGAAGATGTTAACTGTATAAAAATAGCATTATTTTTATGAACATGTCAATGATGCAATGCTTTTTATTTTTTGCATGTTGAAAAGGATGCTAGGGGAGGGCAGTTCTTAATTCAAAGTTTAGAAAACAGAGCCTAATGTGAGAATTTCAGGGCATGTAGTCCTTGGTTGGGGGAAGAAGTTTGGGGTAATGGGTGGGCATAGGTCTTCTGGCCTGCAGTTCAGGATCCAATTAGTAAGAAACCAATTACTTTGTTTCAACGAATGACCCCCGTGGTTGGGAATGTTAACTCCCTCTACAACTACAAAGACAAAATTGTCTTGCTCTCTGGCTTCCACCCAGAGGATTAAATTTTGCCAGACAGGGAGGGTCCATATCATGTCTTCATGAAAACTACAGTGAACCAGTCCTCGTCTGCTTAGCTCTGATTCCAGTGGGGGAAAATCTGCCTTTAGTACACCTACAGGAATAGAATTAAGGGTGGTTGTAACTGCAGACTAATTTTGTAAATGCTGTCTTATTTTGCTCATCTGCATTTGTTCATGCTGCTTCTGACCCTCTTCTTTTTCTTTTGCATTCACTCATTCGTTCTTTCATTCATTTATCTGTGAGGATAATGTGTAAAACACCTTGGAGCTGTCAAGAGTAACAGATATTCAAGATGTGGTTTCTGCTTAAGGAGTTTATGATTTATTACGTGTCGTGGTCATTAAGGCTTCACCAAATGATTTTGGTTTTTCCTTTACTACACACATGGTAGGAATGTTAGCATCCAGGTTATCCCCATTTTCTTTTAAAAGATTTATTTTATTTATGTGTATAAGAACTGGGGTACAGACCAGAGGTGTGGGGGGTGAGCAGATTCACCAAGGACAGAGTGGGGAGTAGAACAGGCAGATTGACGAAATACACTGTGGAGGGGAGCAGTGGGCGAGGCAGGAGAGGCCTGCCGTGCCATTCGTCTGGGTCACATCCCTGGTCGGCGATCATACTTGTGCTGCAGTGGCTGCTAACGCTTCAGAGTGTGGTGCTTAACTCCTTGCCCCACTAGGGAGGCCCGCCCATCTTGTTTCTGAAGAAGCAACTGTTCAGAACATTTAAGTAATTTGTCCGTTGTCACTTTGCTTGGCTTGGGTTCATCTGACACTAAAGTCTGTGCTTCACTGTGTAGGGTAAATGTTGATCAGGTCTTTCCACCCTCCCACCACTGATGATGGACACCTGAGGTGCTGCGAGCATTCCAGGGTGGGCATGCGCAAGTGGGTGCAGCTGTGTTGGACACAGGCATAAATGGGCGGTGTCACGAGAATGCCAGAACTGCGAGGACCAACAGACAGAACTGTGAGGACCAGTACTGACGAGCAGCAGCAGAGAGAGGGAAGAAGCAGCCGAGAGGGTGAGATGTGCTGGGGGCTGGGAGGCCTGCCAGCCACCCGGCCCCCCGGCACCCCTGCCTGCCATGTAGCTGGCCACCTCTACTAAATAAAGTATGAAAAGCCACTGAGGGCTCCAAGACTCTCCTTCCTTGACTCGTCTGCCCAGAACCATCCCGAACCTTGCTCCTGTGCCGCCCCTTCCTGCCGCTACAACTGCCTCATGTAGTGGGTATTTTGGTAAGAGCGGGCATTCCAGCTTGAGAGAACAGTATATGTAAGGTAGGATCAGGAAAAGTACCAGATGGGTTTTGGAATCAGTTAATTAGATAAACTCATGTCAGGTGGAGGAAAAGACTGTGTGTCTGGAAGTGCTGGGAAATGAGGCTGGAGTGAGGAGCCTTGACTCCCAGGATGAGGAATTTGCAATTTCTTCAGCCTGTGCCCATATGTTTTAATAAATGTGTCATAGGACTTGCCAGTCTGTATTTATTGACTCACTGGGGACATTTTCTCCCTTCCTATTAAAGATAAATAAGATAAAAAAGGTCTAATGTGGCGAACAAGGGATTTGGGTGACGTACTCACCGAACCTGCTAAGTATTTTACATGCTTTCGGTGTGGGGGACGGGCATGGACAGGTCAGGGCTGTTCTCTTAGAGGCGAGACTCTTAGGAAGCCAGGGTCATTGGGAATTAATTGGCGAATGAGCTCAGGGGAGACAACTTAGCCTCCTTTTCTTGGGAGGACAGACACTCATCTATCTTAAGGGGTTTAATAATGAGCTGGTCTTATTTTAGGAAATGACAAAGGAGTAAGAATTGGGAAGGCAATGCTTTTAAGAGGAAAGGTAAAAGAAAAGCCTCTAAAATACTAAGAAAATAATGAATATGTAGACTGCTGTTATTAAGGAGGGAGACTAAATTGGCAAGGGTTTTTTTTTTTTTAAAGCTTATAAGTGAGAAATAGTGTGGAGTAACTGGAAATTATGCATTTAGATGGAGCAGGAGAATTGGCATCTTGCATGAAGCATGCTGAGCTGTAAGACATGTGACTCAAGGTCAAGGAGGGTATGCAAGTAGATATGGATTAATAAACACACTGGAGTGTCTTACTCAGATAGTAATATTTGGATTATAAAACACTTTTAAAAACTATTTGAGCCCATGATTAATTGAGACTCACAAATTTCAAGCAGTGAAATGTGTTTTACTGCAATTGCTATTAAGAACTTCTATCAGCTATCCGATTCCTTGATTTCCCTAGTGAATTTTATAATCTAAATTAAACAGAGAATGGTATAAATTTTCCCTTTTTTGGGTAGCTGATTAAAACCACTATCATCTCAATATACTGTTCCATACTAGTTCTAGCTGACTCTATGGAACAATTTATTACGCATCTGATTACTTCCAGTATTTTATGAATTGATCATAAGCCAATTTGAAAACTTACTGATCTAAAATAAGGTCAGTAATAACAGAATATACTGCCTGTAAGAATTATTAATGAAATAAATCAGGATGCATGGAAATTAGCATCTCTCCTTGTATAAATTATGTTGTCACGAGACTGCAAATCATTGCCTGTAGCATATTTCTCACACCACATATAATCGGTGCTACTGGCTTCATCATCAATTCAATAAGTTTTACCACCAAAGGTAGCTGTGTCCTGAACACTTTTCTTAAAAAATTTTTTCAAAAAAAATCCACCACAAGAATAATGAGATGAATATCTCTTTGTGATTGTAAGAATGTCAGTATTTTAATACAAATAGCTTTTATTTCTAAATAAGCGTATAGGTGTGATAGAAGTTTGCTCATGGAGATAGTCTCTTTTTTTAAGAAAAAGAATTGCTTGCACACAGAGTGCACAAGCAAGTCATCATAAAAGATGAGGTAGAGAAAGAATGACAATGAGTATTTTCATTCTCTATAACAACAGCGATCTTGCTTTGCAGAAGGGAAACCAAACAATGGAAACTTCCAGATGTTTTTTTCATGCAATCACAAATCGAGAAACAAAATCCAACCTCTTTGAGGAAGTGGCAGGCAACTCATTTGACCCTTCTTTCCTTTCTCACAATACTGCTGGATTCTTCTCGACGCTCTGGGAAATGTACTTTCCTCCAGTATATAGGTGAGAGTGACATCTATTTCTCTTAAGTTTCCCAACAACTTCTTGAGGGTCCAAGGAAGAATTTTATTTTCTGTGCAAGAGTCAGTTGGATTAATTTAATGGAGTGTCTGTGACAAAACACAGAGCAGTGGGGAAGTGGATAATTAAGGGCTCTGGTGGTTTTGGGGGGTAGTGTTTCTAAATTCTCCCTTTGCCCCTTAGGGCTCAATCTCCATAAAGCTCAGTACCTCTTGTTCTTACTGGCACCCCAAAGGGCTGCCCCTTTCCATATCCCTACCCATTAAGTGAGTACACAACAATCTGAGTAAGGGACTATCTTGACTTACAAATTCACAGTCTAGTTGGTTTCTTTGTAGGAGTCCAATGTTGCAAGCTACCCTGGCACATTCAGAAGTCCTGGCTCCTGTGCTCAGTAATGATTGTGCTGATGGTAGAACATCTCCCCACTGGTTCTTTAGGATTTCTCCTCCTCAAGGCATGATCCATGTGCTGTGTGATTAAACATCTCTCTGTGTGTATTTTTCCCAGCTTATTCTGCCCCTGCACTGCTGTGTTTACTTTATCAAGGATCTGCACTCATGTGGGTGGTGGAATCAGACAATTCTTCAAAATAATAATTTGTTCCTCAGGGGTGGGGGTGGGGGTAAGATGGGGTCAGTTATAGGAATACTGAAAACAAAGCAATGAATGTGTTCCCAGGAGGGTGGAAGGATGGGAGAGTGCCTGGTAATTGGCATGGAAGTCAGGAGATGAGATGTTAGGAGGTCAGGAAGACAGGCGATCTGTATACATAATAAATTAAAAGCAGCACAAGACTGATTGGACAAAGATCAACAGGACTGTTGCATATAGGGGACAGATGTAAAAAGAATCACAAAAGGAGTATTTTCAAAGACAGAGAAAAGCAGAATTTGGCATGAAAGTTAGGGGAGCAGAGCATTTGGCTAAGAAAATGGACTGGGAAATAGACTTTCTGTGATGTGGAAATGACTGCTTTGTGCCTGCATAAGGGACCCAAATAAGAAAAGATCCCCCACTTAGAAAAATGGCCTCCTCATTCTTTTCTTATATTGCAGGGTACTCTCTTAGTGTCTGTTAAAATTTTATTTTTTTTTGCATGAAAATATTAGAGAACATGATTTAGCCTAAAATGACCTTAAATCATGATATTTGTACTTGCTTGTAGATTTTACTTAGTGGATTGTGTATGTATACAGTCTTATACATTAATAGAATTTATATAATTTCATATATATGATATTTTCTATACAAATAATGAAATTTGATACCATGAAATAATTTCATGCATTTAACGTAATTTAGCAAACATTTCTGAAAATATTCATTTATTTAGAAATATCAGTGTATGTATTATTCTATGAAGTGGGCATAGATGGGAACAAAAGAGGAAAGACTCCTCCCTCATGGAGAACACAAGTTCTTAGATAGATGAGCTCCAGGGAGAAAAATAAAGCCAGGGAAGGAGTAGCAGAGCATCTTATTTAGAAAAGGTGGTGAAGGAAGTCTCATCGATAAAAGAATTGAGTAGAGATCTGAATAAAGTGATTTTACAGTGGTAAACTTGGGAGGATAGTGTAAAAGATTTAAGAGACCACTTAACAGACTTCATGGACATAATCGGTGGTTATGTGGGAGATATCAAGGATATACCTACAATAGAAATGTTATGCCTGTTTTATACCAAAGGGTACTTGTGGCTTAAATTAAAATTAACCGAGACAGTATGAAACATGGATTCAAAACATTTAATTAGGTAGATGACCAGGGAGTTCTTATGATAGAAATGACATCATGGCACATGTGAAGAGCATGAGTGAAATGGTATCATATAAATGGACATTTGGGTGTGTTTCCCAGCCCCATTTGTATTCTGAAGTCCTAACACCCAGTGAGATGGGAGTAGGAGGTGGGGCTTGGGAGGTCAGGAGGTCATGGGAGTGCAGCCTGTGATGGGATTAGTGCCCTTTAAAGAAGAGACGGGAGAGTTTGCTCCCTCTCTCTGATGTCTGATAAGTGAGGACACAGTGGAAAGTTGGCTATCTGCAAGCCAGGAAGTGGACCCCTGATCTGCCCACACCTTGATCTTGGACTCAACCCAGATCTTTGTTGGAAAATCAGTCTTTGTTGTATAAGCTGCCCAGTCCATAGTGATTTGTTATGGTGGCCTGAGCCAACTAAGTCAGTATGCGAGAGTGGAAGCAAGTCATTTCCCCAAATTATCATATTTCATATAATATTATCTTTAAACTGTATGGGAGGATACATTCATAAATTATACATTAGTTGTACACATTTTTACATATCAACTACACACCTACAAATTTTTACATCTGTGTTGGCCCAAACCTTTCATTCTGTATCTTTTCATTGGGAAGCCTGGGGACCACCTTACTCTGGGTTCACCTGGACAATAGCAGACGGGCCTAGCCTGTAGGTACTTATGGCTCCAGGTACTGCCCTCCCGAACCTGCTGGCCAGGAGTGAGCAAGAAGCGTGTGCTCCATGACTGCTTGTAGACCTGCTGTCCCTGGCTGGCGGAACCTTCTATCCCTGAAAGCAGACATGCCGGGCTGACTGGCATGTCAAACCATCTGCTAGTAGAACACCTGTCCCAGTTTCTGAGCAGACCGCAATCCTGAGGTTTGGCTAGCACATTGTCTCCTTGTGTTAACAAGAATGCCCAGCGAGAAGGGCAACATTACCTATAGGAAGCCTTTGCCCACACTCTGGCCTACGCTGGGTAGATGGTGATGATGTGGATGGAAGGCTTTGTGCTTCTGAGGATAGTTTGATGCAGGCTGGGCAAGCCACATCCAGAAAGTATGGGAGGGGGCTCTGTAAGTTGACCGAGGGGTGCACCAAAGCCTCTCAGATTTACTGTATCTTCTTTGCCAGTTTACAAAGTGTATAAAATATCAACCAATAGGTGCCTTTCAGCCAGTTTGGGATTCCACCTCTCCCAACCCATTATCCTATCATGTTCTTTGTGTCAAAGCTTCTACTTAAAAGTCAGATGTGATGATCAAAGGTTGGGGTTGGGGGAAGGACACATTAACCCATTAACACTGATGTTATCAATAGCTCATTTCCAGATCAGCTGACTAGGAATCTAGGGAAGGTGGATGGGAATGAGATAAAAAAGGAGCTGATTTTGAGTGGACCTGAATAGAACCATTTTCTTCAGGGAAGCTAATGGGAGATGGAGCACCTGGAACTTTGGGGGAAGCAGAAGTATCAATTTGGGACACAGAATTCTAAGGTGATTCTCCATGGCTTTCAGCATCCCTGGAGTGTGGAAGAAATCTGTACACAAGATACTTCTATGATTGTATTGCATTATATAATAAAAAGGAGTTTTAAAGATGTAATTAAGACTTCAAATAAGTTCACTTATTGGATAAGTGATAAGTGAATATTGGATAAGCTTATCCAAGTGAACATGATCTAATCAAGGAGTGTTTTATATCTAGATCCAGAGGTCAGAGAGAACAGAGTCAAAGACTCAGAACATAAGAAATTCGACCTGCCAAAGTCAAAGAGGAGCCCATATGTGGCGAGCCCTCCAGGAGCTGAGTGTGATGCTTCCTTGACAGTCAGCAGGAAAACTGAACCTCAGTCCTTTAACCACAGGAACTGAATTTTGCTAACACTGAGAATGAGCTTGTAAGTGGATTTTCCTCTAAAGATTCTAGGTCAGGACCGGCCTGGCTGACGCCTTGAATGCAGCCTTGGGGGACACTGAGGGGAGAACCAGGCACAAGAGCAAGACTAGGACATGATAGCAAGACTAGGACATGATCCAGAACTGGAATTCATAACTGTGTCAAGCTGCTAAATTAGTGATAATTTGTTAAGCAGCAATAGGAAATGAAGCTATTTTGCTAATGTCACTGCGTTTCTGTATATGTCCATTGCTGTTGTATTGTTTCCTTCCCCTTCAGGTAGGTCTGTTAGCGAGTAACATTTAAGATAAAGTCCTCATATTTTGTGGCTTGGGAAACAGGTTTGTGAGGTGCCCTTCCCCTAAACCTCTTCCTTTACAACAGCAATACATTATCAGTGTTATTGTAAAATACCTCCAGTGAGGCTTTACATATCACAGGAACTCCAATATTTCTGCTTATTACATTAAGAACCAATGTAGGCACCAACCAGCATATTTTTTTTGCCCCTTTCTCAATATCTTCCTGTTTTCAAACACCATGCACCACCTCTTTCCAGTTCCCATGCCTTGGAGTTGAAGCTCTCCATCTGCACCCCGAGAAGTAACCCCATCTCACGAGGACCACTGTTCAGTGCCGTCCAGGCCCTGTCCCACTTATGAGCATGTGGGGCTCCTGGCATTTTCTAGCCAATCCGATCCCTGGGGCCTCTCACCAGTCTCTTGAACTTACACATTCTCCAGCAGCAGCAATAGAGCATCAGCAGTTTGATTTTCTTGTTAGTCACAAGTGAGACCCATGGGCCTGGCTGTGTGAAGGTGCTATTGAATCAATACAGTTGCTCAGGTTGCAGATCCCAAGTCCTGGGGCTCAGGGACTAAGCAGCTGATCAGGGTCATCTCAGGGACATAGTGCCTTTCCTGGTTGGATTTATAACCCATGTTCATAATGATGATGACAGCTCTGGGATTTAACTTCCCCAAACTGTGGATCCCAGTGTGGTGGCATCGCAAAACCCAGGTATTGAGATCGACACACATGTGTTATCCAATCAATAGTGTCATTAAGGGGACTGAAAGCAAGGAATTGGTCGATTCAAGAGCAACTCTGGATCCTGGCTCAGTTTTGGACTCTCACACCCATATTTTACTCTTTTAGGAGAAATGGGATTGGGCCCGAGGAACTGCTCCATCTTGTGGGTACGCACCATCATCCACAAGCCAGGACCTGTCTCCAGTGACTCTCACATTCTCTTTCACCTGATAGGATCCTCATTATATTTATAAAGGTACATATGATGAAACAATAAGAAATATCTCTGATCTTTTTCACTGGTCCTGACACAGCACTACTAAAACTTTTATCATCTCCTGAGTGAAAGGGATGAGAGGTGCATCACTGATGGCTCATAATAAGCCTTTTAATCATACCTGGGTTTATGCTAATTAGGTCAATCTTGGTGGGCCCCTTGATAACTTCAGGTTAGAGGTTGGTACTGGAGGACCTAACCATGCAATTAAAGGGTTGGGATTTTCAGACCCACCCTTTAATCTCCGCAGAAGGGAGTGGGGTTGAAGATTGAGTTCAGGTACCCGGGGACGGTGATTTAATAAATTTGGAGAATTGTTTGGTGTCGAAAACACATATTTGGTGTCAAATGCATTGAGAATACAAGCAAATTATACTGATATTATAGAAACACACACATTTACAAACATACACGGATGCACATGTGTACAGATTCCATTCTCAGGAGTAATGATATACACATGCACATGACATATACTTCATTCTGCAGTTAAATCTATACCATACAAGTCCTAGTTCAAAGAATGTGTAATTTACTCAGCAAGGGAGGATGAATAACTCCTTTTGTTCACCTCTCTGCTCTGGGCTGTGCTCTGTTGGATGGTTCTACATCAAGACGTGGCCCAGTGGGGCTTGGCTTTTGGCTGTGAGTTGAGCTCGAATTTCCTTTATGAGTGTCCATTCTGGGACCCAGGCAGTGATCTGGTGGGGGACACTCTTCCCAGAGCAATGACAGGGCAAGAGAGCACAGGGAAAGCTGCTGCCTCTTAGGTCAGGCTGGGAACTGTCTGCCCACGCTTCACTGGTTCGAGCAAGTAATGTGTCTGAAACCCAACGTGGATGATTGGGGAAGTATACTCCAGCCTTGGGGGAGGAAAGCACGAAGCAGATATTTTCTTTTTTTTGACAGTAGGTAAAATATTTATTTATTTATTTTTTAAAGATTTATTTATGCATACAAGTATGGGGTACAGGCCAGAGGTGTGGGCGGGGCGGGGGGGGGTGAGAGGATTCACCACAGAAAGCGGGGAGCAGAACAGGCAGATCAACAGAAGTACACTGCTGAGGGGAGCAGCGGGCACAGCAGGAGAGGTCTGCCATGCCATGTGGGTCCCCTCCCTGGCCGGCAGCAGGGATTGAACTTGTGCTGCAGTGGCTGCGGATTGACGAAGCGGATATTTTCAACATCTCTCTAAGCAGCCCTGAGAGGTGAGCTAATAGATGTGTGTGCCTATATCCTGCCTCTTACACACACAAGTCCACAGTGGGTGTTGTCCCTGAAGTGCTGATAGACCTCTGTGCTCAGAGCTCTCACACACATGGACAAACAAACAAACAGAATAATCCTGAATAGTGTTCAACTGTTTTCATGCTAGACCTTGCCTTGTATTAATTTCTTCAGCTCTTTATTCTGGACTCTCTACATTAATTCAGGTCACTCTGTTAAAAAATGAGACAAGAAAGTATTTCAAAGGAAAAATGTTCTCTATGAAATATTTAAACATGGCTGAAACTACCAGCAAGATGGAGTTGAATGTTTTATGTGATGATTGGTGTTCAAACCTGGGTTCCCTTCAGCTAGGAAGGAAAGAACAAAATGGGAAATCTGTGTCCTGTGTTTATTCTTTAGTTGCTCAGAGAGGAAATTTAGGGTGAATTTTGTCCCTGTACTCAAAGTCAAATACCCATGCCGAGATGCTGTGTTCATAGTTTATTCCATGAAAAGAATGGAAGTCAGAGTTCATAATACCTGTAGCTCCAAGGAAGAAGAGGGAACACACACCGGTGGACTAATAGCTATTGAGGATATGATGGCTGCTATTTTATACTCAAGGGAAGTCGTGGCCCAGTGAGGAAGGCCTCATGGGTAGAAAGAGGTGAGTCTGGGTTCAAATTCCAAAACCTGTGTTCTCAGGAGTGACGCTCCATTCATGTGCAGTGCTGTCCACTCCACACTTCAGTGATCCGAGGCTTCCTGCTTGTAGGCACGTCGTACGGACAGCTCATGCTTGTGACCATGATTATGCACTGTTTCTCAGTGATGGGCTGCATATACCCATGGCGGTCTCCAAATTCCCACTGCCAGCGACACTGTCCCACTGTATAGTTGCAATGTTTTATGCCGGCAGCAGCCTCACACACCACCATGACGTTTGCACAATGACAGACTTGTCTAATGACAACATTTCTTGGAATGCATCCCTGTCGTTAAGTGGCGCTTGACTGCACCACTATATGGGCTCTTCATAACTTCAGTCAGCAATCTCTTGTCTCAGTTCTTCAGCATTTCCTACTAAATCTTCTCAAGAGTGCTTCCTTCAGGGGACTCCCTGATGGCACAAGGGGTTGAGCACCGCACTACGAAGCATCCGCAGCCACTGCAGCGTGAGTTCGATCCCTGACCAGAGAGGTGACCCACATGGCACGGCATTCTGTCTCTGGTGACTCCTCTCACCCCCCAATACCTCTGGCCTGTACCCCAGTTCTTGTATGCATAAATAAATAATTCTTTTAAAAAAAGGACTACTTGCTTCAACACCTTCTCAGATGACACATTATTTCGTTTTAATCACTCTGGTAATCTTTTCTTGCATGAACTCTAGTTTTTGTTAGGTGGTAAAGAAACCAAAGCCAGCAGAATCCTCAGAAGTTAGGTAAACCCACAGGCTTTATCTTGGTGCTTGGATTCTGACCAGGAAATATTGGCAGCACATTGTCCACTGTATTGTATAAAAGTCCCCCCAGGGCTTGGGGGTGGCCTGGTGTCTATGAGCTGTTGGGCCCCAGCCCTGATTTGGGTGTTCAACAGAACTGAAACCATGATGTCTGATATTACTTGCTTCCCTATGGTTAGTAGCCAGGCATTTTTTTTTTTTTCATAATACTGAAAGAAGAGACACAGAAAAGGGAGGCTAAGCTGAGAGAGGACCTGAAGTGAAGGAATTTCCTATAGGCACCCTCAATCCCTGCTGAGTAAGTGATGGGAGATCAAAGGCAGTTGTCCCTGGATGTCTCGAGAACATAGAAGCACATTGGCATTGCTACATAATCATGGTGTGGTTTAAATGTCTTTCTTGCTAGGTGTGGATTTATGATGGCATATGAAAACTATAAAATGCAGAGACAATAGAAAAGAAAAAAAGAGTATGTTACAAGGAAACTCACACACAAAATCTCTGTGGCATGATCCACCTATAAAACTAGAACCTTTCCCATTTTTATTGGCCTTTCAAGCTAACCCACACCTCTGCTCAAACATGTGACCATATTGGACACAGGCCTCTTTGAATTTATCACAACATCCTGCCTTGCAGGAGTTGTTTTTGTCCTCAAAGCACCAGTCACCTGCATGCATGCACTGAAGTACTCCCAGTACTTCAGAATTTGATCTTATTTGGAGATAGGACCTTTACAAAGTTAAAGTCATCATTTTGGGCCTTAATCCAATACCAACTTGTGTACTCTTAAGAAGGGGAGGTTCAAAAACAGATGTGCAGACAGGAAAGACCACATGAGGAGACACTCAAAGACGATCAGCTATAGCCCCGGAGGGACGGGCAGGGGGCGCCTGGAACATGTCTCTCCCTCACAGCCCTTCAGAAGGAACCAGCCCTGCGACCTCTTGCCTTTAGACTTCTAGCTTCCAGAACCTTGAGAAAATGAATTTCTGTTGTTTAAGTCATAGTAACAACTTAAACTGTTGTTTAAGTTATAGTATTTGGGTCCAGCAGGCCTAGCAAAGGAATACATTCTATTCAGACATATGTATGCGTGCCGCATGGCCGGGGGCGTTGAGGGGAGAGCAAGAGAGAGAGCCAGAGATTAGTTTGGGAGAGTTTGATTATCTCACAATTTATGGGGCTAGGACAGCGGCTCACCAGGGGCGTGAAGTAGGGATAATTGATGGCCTGTCCTGCCTAAGGTCGTTATACTGAATGATCAGTTTATTTCAAGTATATAAAAATATCACAGATGAGAGCGAACTGGAAAAAATTCTAAAATGAAGTAATTTTCATTCTTTAAAATTTTTTTTCAGTTGGAATATAGTAGTTCCCAAGAGATGCCAAAGAGGGGAAAAAAAAATGTGTCTACTTGGTGAGAATCTGCATTTATTTTGGTCCTCCCTCGCCCCAGTAATGGCCCCACCTCTGTGGCATTCTTTCGCAGGGGAGTCTGGCTGAGGGCGCCCGGCCCTGTGAAAGCAGCCACTGTGAATTCCTTTGGGTGGGGATTTGGTTGGGCTGTTTTCCTTCTGCTTTCTATTAAGATCAACTGCCAGTATGTGTTATGTCCAGACAACCACCTTGTGGAAACCCAGGAAAAGCTGCAAAATAGAAACGAGGTAATCTCCTTGAAGTGGCTTGTCGGGGCCTCGGAAGGTCAGCGGGGAGGAGCTGAGCTCCATGGCAGCCTGAGATCTGAGTGGGCTTGCGGGCGTGCAGGGTGCCTGCCCCGGCCTGCCTCCTCACACACTTGGAAATCACAAAAAGCCTTTCTGTCCACCGCAGCCTGTGAATTGACTTTCATCATTGGCGGCAAAGACCCGCCACTCTTAGGCAATAAAGGACATGAAGATCAATCCCGAGGGAGAAGACTCCAGTTCCAGAATGTCCCTTTGTCCAAAAACAGCTGTGTGGAATTCAAGACTATCCAAGGATGTAAAGATCACAGGCTCTCTTTCTTTCATTGTCTACTTGTTCGTCTGGGCACCACACTGAGTTTCTGCCATCAACGGAGCTGCCACCACCGTGAAGGGGAAGGCGCGAGGCCTTAGCTTAAAGATTTATTCTTTTCTGCAAAGGCCTGAGCCAGTTGTTAACCCCATCCTTGCCTTTCTTTTATTAAAAAAAATGTATTAATATTTTGGGGAAGATATATACAAAAGTATCTAAGTCCTGTTTGGACAATTTAAAGCAATAAAGCCACCAACACCTATGAATCCATGTTTAACTTGAAGAATAAATGCTTTCTTTTTTCAGGAATCCAGTAGTAACACGGGTGAAATCTTATTTTTCTTTGAGATACTCTTTTGACACGACTGTGTTATCCAGTAAGCTCGGAGGCTCAGAAGATATTAGAATATGAGAATAATTAATTTGGGTGTTGGAATATATCCTCCCCCTGGTGTACCAAATATTTGTAAATGAAGGCACAGCACTACAGCAACTCTCTGTTAGTTGCATGAATGTATGTAGTCTAATTAAAAAAAACAAAACAAAACCATGAATAGAGTACAATTACACAGGTTAAAATTTGTCTATCCATCCAATATTTAATGTATTAATTTATTCATTTATCACATGTTTATAGAATGCCTTGAATGTACTAGATATTCAACAAAAGGCCCCAAAAGGACTGGGATGAACGTGGGAAAGAGGGCCAGGAACACAGCTATCTTCTAACCTGTTTCTTTTCCCCAAGTCAGGGATCCAAGGTCATAAGACTGTCTCGGTGCGAAGATTATAAAGTGTCATATTACAAGAGCTATGAGCAACTATATCACTCTGTGGCTCTAATTAATTAGGGAAGGTTGTATCTTCTTAGAGTCTCAGCTCTTCAACATGCCTGCACCCCTTGTGCCTCATTCTTCAAGCTAGTGTGACTGTGATCAAAGAGGACCTTAAGTCACACTGTGCCCAGATGTATCTGGTGCTCTTGCTCCAAGGGTAGTACAAATGCTATAGGCATTTGAGGAGGGCTCCACTTTCAGCTGGGCCTGGCCAGAGAATTGTGTAAACACAGGTCATTATTTGGAGTGACTTTTTTAAAAAAAGATTTATTTATTTATACATACAAGAGCTGGGGTAGGCCAGAGTCACGGGAGGTGAGAGGATTCACCAGAGACAGAGTGAGGAGCAGAACAGGCAGATCCACTGAAATACACTGCCGAGGGGAGCAGCGGGTGAGGCAGGAGAGGTCTGTTGTGCCATGTGGGTCATCTCCCTGGCCAGGAATCGAACCTGTGCTCCTGTGCTACAGATGCTTCACTATGCGGTCCTCAAACTGCTGCACCACCAGGGAGGCCCATGGAGTGACATTTTTTAAGGAATGAGAAGACATCAGCATTTCTGCCCCTGTGGGAGCTGGCTATGGGATAAGATATAACTCATGTCAAGGAGAGAGGAAGTGGGTTGGATATAATGAATTCTGTTTTACCTATTTACTGCTTAAGACCACATGTACTGAAATATGTGTTATATGTTGTGTACTTAATATATTTAACTAATATATTAGTTAAGCTTAATATAATTTCATCTTCTAATCTCTCCCCATTGCTGTTCCTACTTCCATTGCACAGAGGAAGAGGCTGGGCTCTGAGAAGTTAGCTGTCATGCCCAAAGTTTCACATCCAGAGTGATGGGGCTGATATCGAACCCCTCTTTGTTCACAACACCTCCGTCCTTAGTTAGGAACTTAGACAACCCTTGACAACACCGCTCCAGAATGTATGGTGACAAATTGTCTTGTTCCACACAATGCGTGGCTGTCTCAGAGGTAACCTGTCACCCTTGGCACACTCATTAGTTTCCATGTGGGCCCATAGAAAGTAGGGCTAATTCAGGACAGCATTTTATCAAAAAATTTTATTGAGGTAACTTTGGCTTATATTGTGCTTGGCATTTTGGAAGTATAGGCTATCCTCCCTTCAGGTGTAGTTATTAGTGCACTTGCCACCGGAGTACACACCATAGTCCATTGTACTCCCTCCCCACCTTATTTTCACCTCTTCCCCTCTAGATACTTCAGTTCTATAGTCAGTTTTCAAGGTTTAATTTTTAAACTTGTCTTAGCTGACCTTTAGTTTAGTATGACCATATGTAAGTGATACCATCTGGTATTTGTCTTCCTCCTGACTTATTTTATTTAGCATATTCCCTTCCTGCTCTATCCATGTTGCCACAAGTGAATCCTTTTTGACCACTAATTAATATTCCATTTCAAATTCTTCCTTTCATCTTCCTCTTCCCTTTCAATATTTGCTTCACTTGCAGTGTTCAGTACCCTTGGTACAGTGGGGAGACTATGGATTCGGGATGTAACTCCAGTTCTATAACCAACTGAGATTTCAGTCTCAGTTTCCTCATCTGTAAAGATGGTATCAGCATGGTCTACTCTACATGAGAAGTAGAGATTTCAACTATAGATCTGGCATCCACCCTATGGGATTATTTTTTCTTCACCCGGTTCTTATGCCTTTGTGATCTGTCCCTCACTTCTCACATTAGCACTTCTGTCCCAGACTTGATCTTTCTGTCTCTCCCCTGATTTGTTTGTTATTCTTAAGCTATTTATGACAATTTAAAGTAGAATGGGTAGCTCCCTCTGGAACATCCTTGAATCTTAATAAAAACTTTTCCCTAGAAATAATAAACCCGTAATGGTGACATTAAAACAAAATGATGGTGCAGTGAAGAAGACATTTTAAACAGACGGACATTGACTGATTCATGAAATTTTGATGCTGATCCAACACAAAATCCTCCCTATGTTGTGTACTTGGTTTCCCTGTGGGGTGTTAATGAAAGTTGGAGAAACATATTACCAAAGAACCATTTAAATGTGGAATCATTTAGTCTGCCTATAATTTCTCCCTCACTATATTGTGTATATGTATTATAATATATGTATCTGTCATCATCACCAGAGGAACTCAGACATGAATACAGTGGGAAATCATCAAATTAGGGGATTGCCAAATGAGAGCTCATTTCTAAGTAAAATACCATATACTTAACAGGTGCAGATATCTTGTGCTAATAGCTCCTTTTATACTGACTTTTAGGGCTAAAGTACAGTCTATGATCCTTTCTTTAGCAATGAGTGTGTTTGGGCTCATGAAAAATCTCCAGAAGTGTGCATCTTAGTGTGAGACCAATCTTTAAGCCAATGGACTCCAGATCAATATCTTTTAAATAGTGAGCAAATAGTAGGTATTTTGATGTAATCACTCTTGAATGAAACACAAATACCTAGAATTGCTTTGGGAAATTAATCACACACGTGCACCCACACACACAAAATGTCATTGAAGTTTACAATCTCTTAGTTTTCATGATAGAGCATTTTAAAATTGACTTGGATTTTAGTGAAGATCTAATCTAAATTCTTCACTCTAGAGTAAAGAAACTAGGTTTTATAGAGAGAAATGGAAGACTGAATTTGCACAGCTCGTTAAGAAAGAGTCAGGGTAAGAACCCATGTCTTCTCACTCTTTATCCAGTGGCACAGAATTCTCCCTCTTTCCCAGTTCAAGTTCAAGTTTCTAAAGATCTTCCAAGCATACAACGGGCTCTGTCACTTTCCTTAGGTCTCTGCTCAGCTATCGCCTTATTTCTCAGGCCTTTCTTGAATATCCTATACCAAGTAACACCCCACATCAGTACCCCTCCTCTCCAAGCCACTTACTTCCATCTTCCTTGTTACTTATTTATTTCCCTACCCCTCCCACTACTAGAATATAAGCTTCATGAGAAACAGGACTTTGTTTTGTCTACTGCAACATCTTAGGCACCTATTCTGGTGCTGGGTACACAATATGTGCTCAGTAAGTACATGCTGGGTGCATAGATGGACATATACAAATGAGAGGGAGAGGCTGCAGAAACAAGAGTTTGCAAAATGTCTCTTGTGTCTGCCTTCATGGAGCATTTAGCTATGTGGAGGAGAAGCCTTAACATTCGTAATCTACATTTGGCATAAATTACACAAAATGTAGCCACATGTGTGCAAAACAAATTACACAGGTCATATGTGTACAAAACAAGTGTCTTTTTTGACCTGATCTGGGAGGCATATGACACTTGGGGAAAAGACCAAACCCACACATTTCTATGTCATTGTTACTAATTCTGCATTACAGAATATATTTCTCTCCAGTAATGTTTGAATGATTTGCCAAAAGTAGCAAATTTGATTTGGTTGTTGCATGACTAATTTAGCCTCTAAATAGGCTGTGGCTGGTTATGACAGCTCAGAGAAGGGATGATCCCCAGATATGACCCGGCAAAGAGACAAATCATCGTGCCCATACTAAGTATGGGAAGCCACACTTGATTCATTCAATGTTTTTTGAACGAATTTATTCTGAAGGGAAGGTGGCACTCATATTGATGACTCCGTGGGGACATTCACGGTGCGAAAAATTAGTTAATTGCCATGGTGGCCACATGATGTCGCTGTTGCTTCAAAATGTAGAGGAATGAAGCCCCATCATTTGTGAGGCGCAATTTCCAGTATTCAATAAAAGAAACACTTTTACACACTTAAAACACATTTTCAAACATGAACAAATATTTTTGAAATCCGCCTTTAACTTTAATTTATTACTGCTATTTTTACTCAAATCTTAGTCATGCCTAGTGATTTGTTTTGAAAATAATCAGAACTTTTTGTCTATTAACTTAGGTGTCATCGTCAAAGAATTTTAAAATATAAGTGTTTAATTAAAACACACAAAACTCAGAAGACTAAAGATGATATGCTGTGAATGGGGAAGTTTGATTATCTTGGCATTTAGCATCTGAGGTATCTCTACATATGGCCGTTTTTAAATAGATTATGTCTACCCACCTTTCCCAAAGCTACATGGTTATATGGTTTATTTAAAATTTGTCCACTATTTACCTTTGTATCTTTCTCCTTTTCTTTTTTTTTTTAATTCCTTCATTATTCAAACATTTACTCATTACCTGTTATATGTGAAACCCTGTTCCAGGTATCATAGAATACAGAAAGTAGGGGACCAAATAGACTTTATACTTAAGACTCTTATAATTAAGCTTAGGTCTACTTCACAAAAATAATCTCAATGGTCCCTACATGTCTACTAAGCTTAGACCCTGTGCTAATCTCTTTACCTGCATCTCATTTAAATCTCATGCTGTTGTTTGTTAACACCATTTTACAGGTGGAAAAACTAAGGTTGAGGGAAGGTCAACAGTTTTCCTAAGCCAAAACAGTTTGTCTGTTCTGGAGCTGAGACTTGACTCCTGGTACATTTGGCCACAATGCATGCATGAGATATGATCTACAGGCTTCCAGTAATATTAGGCAAAGTGAGGTGTACAGTGAGATTCAGAATGCTACGAGAATTCTTCCCCAAAGAAATTTTATCGAAGTATGGCATTTGAGATAGGCTTTGAAGGATGAATAACTTTTCCTTTGGGAAAGAGGGGAAGGAAGGCCCGACGAAGAATTAGTCCTTTCTCATGATGTAGTTACAAGATAAACTGGGGAGGGGCCTTGGTTCCCACATTTCTTCAGGGACCCAGGCTGTAGAGCCACTATGGCTGCACTCTCTGGAACCCGACAGGAGAGGGGCGAATGAGGCATGACCCCTGAGCTACCCGTACCTGTACTTGACTCACATCACTCTGCTCACATTTCTTTCTTTCTTTTTTTAAAGATTTATTTATTTATGCATACAAGAACTGGGGTACAGACCAGAGGTGTGGGGGGTGAGAGAATTCACTAGAGACAGAGAGGGATGCAGAACAAGCAGACAGACTGAAATACACTGCTGAGGGAGGCAGCTGGCGAGACAGGAGAGGTCTGTTGCGCCCTCTCCCTAGCTGTGGATCGAACTCATGCCTCAGTGGCTGTGGACAGCCCCACAATGCTGCGATTCAACCCCTTGTGCCACCAGGGAGGCCTCTTTGTTTTCATTTCATTAACCACAACTAGTCAGGAGGTCTTGGTTACCTGGGAAGCATAGGAAACCCTTGGAATGTTGGTGAATATTCTCTTTTCCTGTTATTGTGTTGCTTCCCTTGGAAGTAGTAAGACAGACCTTGTTTGCAGATCTAATCAGTAGATAGACTTTGCAAAGAGAGATGAACTGAGTCACTCAGGACTGCGCGGTCACCTTTGTCAAGGACACCAAGAGAGCATAGAACATGCAGTCATTGACATGATGCTATTTCAGGAAAATACTCACCTTCTCACTCCTCTGACTTCCTCTCTTCCCATGGATTGATGGAAACAGGTGGAAATTCCATAATCTCCAGTGGTTTTCTTGGAGCTTTAAAATTAAAATATCTTTTGAGAAATACCATGTTGAGCCAAACCATAGATTCAGGTCTCTCTGGGAATGATGGAGTGGAGGAAGCGCTTTCTAGTCTAAATAAATATAAACAAATAAGCAAATAAGATTTAAGAATGACACTCACTCTCCTCTCAAGCCTGGTGTTTGCCAACCTTTTCCAGTAGAAGATCAAATTACAGGAGGGCATATTTCCTTCACCTACCACTCAGCTGTCAAAGCATCCGCAGTGCTGTGGAGACAATGTGAAGACTGACCCATTGTTGTCTGTGGTGAATGGAGCATTGCTTGTTTCAAGTGACATACTAGGTAACTCTCTTCCAAGCAGCAAGGTGCTTACCCATGTGAAAATAAAAAAATGAAAGGAATAGCCAGATTTGGTTACTGTCAGAGCCACACAATTCAGAGATATCCTTGATAATGACAGTTGCACAGCTGGATAATTAATCAAAGTATGAAGAGAATATAGAGCACTCTAATGCTTCAGTCTCCACGGGACGGGGCCATCATCTGTTTATTCTCCTTTAGAATGGCTTGAGATTATTCAATTATTCAATAGCTTCCCTCCTTGCTGTGATGGGATGTATGGTTTTTAATTGGCACCAGGGTCTTTCGATTCCTATGAACTTTGCTAGTCACACTTGTGATTCCTGTCCCTGGAAGCCTGAATGTTTATCTTTATCTAGAGCTGAGACCAACCAAAGCGCCTTGAAGTACTGATCAGCCTTTGAAAAAGCAGTTCTGCCAGCAATTGATAGCAAAATTCGGACAAAAATCTGATTTCAACGTTGCAACTTTTCTTGCTATCTGTGTTTTCCTTGGCATAGGATATAGGATACGAAGAAATGTTTATTTCGTCATGAATTTTCTTTTCCATTATGGTTTATTTTGTAAATGTTGTCTTTTCCTTCAGAGAGATTTTTAGGTCTTAAGTCAGCTGGTATAAAACTATTTGCCCATTATGTTGTTTCTTTGAAGTGCTTTTTGGGAAAGCAATTCATATTTCTAATATATAGATACAATTTATTTTGAGCTTAGAGAGAGGTTGTTATCATTGTTTTTTAAGAGACATTTATTAAGCAATAGACTGCCACCTATTTTAGGGCCTTTGAACATGATGTTGCAGTGAAATCTCATTAAATAGGTTGCTTTTATTGTTCTTAACTCTAGTTTTTGCCCTCTTCATTGGAATTTTTCTCCGAGAGATGCAGAATCTCCCAACCTTCTGTATTAATTACCTTGCCACATTTTTTCAGGGTCTTGGTTGCTGCAGAGGGCGGTCAGACAATATTCCTGATACTTCATGCTCTTCTGCCATCATTTTCAAAGTTTCAACTTATCACAACTTGATCTGATTTTTTAAAAGATTTATTTTATTTATTTATGTATGCTAGAGTTGGGGTGTAGGCCAGTGGAGTAGTGGGCAGGGGAATCACCAGAGACAGAGTGGGGAGCAGAACAGGCAGATTGACTGAAACACACCGCTGAGGGGAGCAGTGGGCGAGGCAGGAGAGGTCTGCTGCGCCATGTGGGTCACCTCCGTGGTCAGGGATTGAACTCATGCCGCGTGGCTGCTGATATCTTCATAGTGCTGAGACTTAACCTTGTGCCACCATGGAGGGAGTCTTTGATCTGGTTTTTAAGGCCCTTTTAACCTGACCTCAACTGATGACTCCCTTCTTGTTTGTTTTGCTACTTCCCACAAACACTTTTTCAGTCTATCTCCTTATTTCCTTCTAAGTGCCTTGTCATCAAAGTGAGACTCCCAGCACCAGCTCAGCATCAGCCAGCCTGGAGGCCTCCACTGATGGAGAACCTGCATTGAAAAGAGGCCCAGGTGCTTGGGAACATTCCTCCAGGAAGCACTGCCCGGGGATGTTGTGACCACCTTGCCTGCCTTTGCTTCTGCTGTTCCCTGTACCTTCAATGTTGTCCCTTCTTCCCTCCACTTAGGTAGATTTTGTTCATTTTTGAGGGTTTGGTCAGTTGAGAGTTCATTTTCACCCTTAAACCTAGCCATGCTACATTTTTGAATTGAATCTCAATTTGGAGTTAAGTTTTAAAGGCGGATTGTTAGGCAAAAATCGTATAGCATCAAAAGTATCCTTGAAAGGATTTTAAGCTGCTCATCAATTCTAGCATAGATGACTTAGGGCATCTTATAAAGTTTATTAATATCTACCTGTGATCACATTTTCCTCCCTAGTGAGAACACTTTGCTTTTCTTTGGTTAAATACCAGGTATGCTTAGTGGCAGATATTTAGTAATCACATTGTTTAGAGGTGGTCTCCCCCTCCTCCAAATAGATTGAGTTGAATTGGCATAAGTTAAATACATGTAAGAAAACCCTCCTGAAATCAGGTCTGTATGTGTTTCTGCTGAGTTTCTACTACCATGTGGAGTTGGATTTGGTCAGAGCTGACTTGAGTTCTTGGGACTATGGAGAAAAATATGTTTTGGTTTCTTCGAGTTAATTGTGTATCATTCTTGTTGCATTTAAGAAAGGATCCCAAATATTCAATGTGTTATTAAAAAGCCAAAGAAAAACATTTTCTAATTTGCCATAATAGTGAATCATTCTCTTTACATTAAAGAAAGAATCCCAAGTATTCAACGCATTACAAGAAACAATGAAAACATTTTCTAGTTTGCCATGAGGCTTATGTGGAATGGAAACAAATCTGTACATAATTGGGAACAACACAAGTAGAAGGGGGAGGAAGAGTAGGAAATAAAATGCAAAAACAAAAATCAAAAATGAGGAGACAAGGACAGACTGCGGACACTTGGTGGGGAGGGGAGGGGGAGGGTTGAGGGAAGATGGGAGCACGAGGGACTGAGGTGATGGTGCACTGGTGAGATGGTGATGGGGAATACATGGGGATTACAAGTGATGGCAAGTATATGTAAATTTAAAAATATTTTATATTAATAAAAATAAATAAATAAAATGATCTGCAAAAAGCTAAAATAGTAGTAAGAGGTACCGAAAAGTGATATGTTAGAGCCTAATATATTGGAAATAGGGATTTTAAGGAAGCAATTAAGGTTAAAAGAGGCTATAATTATAGAGCCCTACCAATAGGACTTACAAAAGAAGGAAACACCAGATTTCTCTCTCTCTCTCTCTCTCTCTCTCTCTCTCTCTCTTTCTCTCTCTCTCTCTCTCTCTCTCTCTCTCATTAACTTCTCCTNTGAAACACCAGATTTCTCTCTCTCTCTCTCTCTCTCTCTCTCTCTCTCTCTTTCTCTCTCTCTCTCTCTCTCTCTCTCTCTCATTAACTTCTCCTGCAGTCCCTTCCCTCATCCCCAAAAGAAGGGCCATGTGAGGACAGCAAGAAGGTGGCCACAAATGTAGCCAAAAAAAGATCTCACTAGAAACCAACTCTGGCTAAAACTATGAAACCTTTTAATTTCTTGACATTTTGTTTAAGATTTAGAGACAGGCTGATGAATCTTTGTAATGACAAAATACACATATCTGAGCATAGTTTCTCAAAAAGAAAGTCTGTCTCTCTGGTAACATTCCAGCCCTCCCACCCCCCACTGCCCACCTGCAGGCATCGCTCTCCTTAAGTGGGCACTGGCACCTTCAGGGGCAGGCTTACCTCTCCTTATTCCTGAGCTCAGACCCCACATGGCATCTAGAGCTGACCGTCTGGCTACCACCAGCCATTCCATTTCCTCCAGCCTATTGTGTGACCATTTCTTAAATTCTTAATCATTTCTCCTGGCAGCAAAATGAACAGTCATTGCACAAAAGCACTAAAAAGAAAATAAAGTCATTCACTAGAGCACCTCAAGCTCTTACCCGCTATTCACATGTTGATGTAATTTATTCTTCTCTAATTTAGATAATGACACAGTTTAGCCTCTCTTGACCTCCCTCTCAAGCATCATCCTGTTCTATTGCACTTGGGGAAAGGGAGGATTCTTCATGTCCAGTCTCAGGCCAGGTAGGGTCGTCACGGGAGGGAGTGCAGCGTGTGCACTGCAGAGGCTGGAAGGTAGTCATCTTTTCATTGTTTTTTTTTCTTTAAGATTTATTTTATTTATTAGTGCACACAAGAACTGGGTGTAAGTCAGAGGTGCCGGGGGTGAGCGGATTCATTAGAGACGGAGTGGGGAACAGAACAGGCAGATGGACTGAAATACACTGCCGAGGGGAGTAGCAGACGAGACAGGAGAGGTCTGCTGTGCCACGTGGGCCACCTCCCTGGCCAGCCATCAAACTCATGCTGCAGGGTTGGCTATAACTTGATAGCACTGAGACTTTAACCCCTGCGCCACCAGGGAGGCCCTCATTGTTGATCTTTAAGTCGCTAGTGAACCCAACACAGGTGTTTGTGTTTAGTGGACTTAAGATATCCAATAGGCTTGAAGTGAATTGAAGGGCCTTAGATGAGGGCCCTGTCCAGAAGCAATAACAATGGAAGGTGGACACTCTGTGCTCACACGTTCCTCAGGCATCCTGAGTACAGGATCCTGCCACAGAGGCAGTTTCTCCCTGAAACTTAAACTTCTCATCAGATACCTGAGGCCTGCTCCTGGCCAATATCCACTTGTTTTTAGTCAGGTCTCTCAAAGTAATAACGCCTCAGGGAAATGTTCTGAAATGAGGCTTATGTTACTATGACCATTTAAATTCTCCTGTTAGTCCTCTCCTTTTAGATGATGTCTAGGGTACCATAATTTCACATCCACAGACAAGCCCAGAAAATTGTTCTCTTAAAATAATGGATTCCTCTCCAAGCAGAATGCATTGTGCTCCTCCGTGTGTGTTTAGAGACTCAATTAAAAAAAAAAAAAAGAAAAGGCATTGGCCTTCATTTTCATTTTTCTCTGGCATTTGCATTTGCATTTTCATTCACAGCAGAAAAATGGCAAATTCGCTTGAATCACTGTTTTGGGGGTCCTCGCATGTCAAGTTTTAAATACCAGGCTTGCTCCGTGGTGACTGGCCCTCTGAGCAGTCACTCACCTAGCAGGGACTAGGGCTTAGCAAAAACAAATGCAGAGTTAGCAAAGTCAGATCCTGAATGCCCAGTTAAATTAGAATTTCAGATAAACAGTAAGTAATATATGTAATACATTTTATTATATTATATGTAATAATTCATATAGGTAATAACTCATAACTTATATAATATGTAATACATATATGTAATAACTAATTACAGTAAGTAATTAGTATGTAATATTAGGGGGAATACTTACATTAAAATTTTTTATTTATCTGAAAATAATACAGAACTGAGAGTCCTATGTTTTTTCAGGCACTCTTCCCAGGGACCCATATGGACAGTGGGGCACACGCTCCTCCTGTCTTTGGCGTCCATCCTTACTTCCTTTCCTTGGGGTGAGACCTTGCGGTTGGCCCCCTCTTCTGATGAGTTCCTGTTGCTACTATTGCTTCCATATGAGAGTAGCATCTTAGCGCTCTGCTTATTATAAATCAAGGTTAAATTGTATTTCCCATTTTATATGCACTTCTTTTTCATTCAGCACAATTGTTTTTTCCTAAAAACATTACTTTTAATTGCTAGTGAATTTCTCATCTGGCTTGATTTTTGACCGGGTTTAGAATGCGTTAATTCAGAAGTGCTTATTGAACAGCTTTGATGTGCTCATGTTCAGCTTTGGTGCTGGGAACACAGTGGTAAAACAATCAGAAATGTGTCTAGTCTTAGAGAAGTTACATGCCAGTCAGGAAGGCAGACAGTAAGTATAGTACACACAGACTAAGTTCAGCTCAAGCTGAGGTAGAAGGGGACCATAAACTAGTTTAGCAAATCTCGATTTCTCTTTGTAGTCGCAGGTCTCAGCTTCTGTTATCTCATCCTTTGCATGTAGCTAATATCTTCCTAGAATTATGACCCATTCTGAACCCAACACTCTTTGGAATAGGCCTTGATTCTTCAGTGACATCCACCCAGGTGTCCTCCTTGGGCCTGGATTCTATGCTTTGCAATTGCTGACAGAGTCTTCATGGTATGCAGAGAATTCTGAATCACAAAACTGATTTTCCAAATTCCCAAGTTAGCATAAGCACTCAGGTTTGACATGACCAAGTTGTTGGATTATTTTTTGAAAAAAGAGTTATAATTAGGAATCAAAGCATTTAAAATGTACATAGTAAATCCCTATTCTTTCAGCACAGGACAAAACCCTCTTCTTCATGACCCTGTCCTTTGGAGTTTATGTATATAAACCATTTCTATAATATAGCCTTACACATATTCCGGGTTTTTCCTTTCTTAGTGGAAAGAGAACTTAAGACTTTAGAAGAAGTTTGAGTTCAGGATCCTTTTGATTTTTCACAATTTTCTCCAAGTCTCTTATAAGTGTCTTCTTCTTGAAGGTAAATTATTTGTCTTAAAAAAAGTTCTTCCAAAGATTTAAACTTAATTTTTCATAGAAACAATAGTTTCACTTCTTTCCCCATTTAGAAGACCTTTGGTGTACATGGACACAGTATAAACTTATTTAAGTATAAACACACTGACTCTGGCTAGGTATTTGGCTACTAGAGAGTAGCTTCTTGATCTCTGGGCTTCAGTATGCCCAGGCATCAGACACAAAGCTTTTAGAGGAAAGTCAGCAAGGTGGAGAGCAGTTAAAAGAGTTTCAGCTCCATCTTCCCCTAGCCTGGGTTTCCCATTACTGTGCTTTACTCATGGTGATGAGTAAATTCTGGGGACCCCACCCTCAGGCTTCCTCCCTTCTTGGTCTCTCTTGACCTCTACAGAGCTGCCCATTTCCCAGTCTTTTTATTTTTTTTTTTAAAGATTTATTTGTTTATGTGTACAAGAAGTAGGGTATAGGCCAGAGGTGTGGGGGGTGAGAAGATTCACCAGAGACAGAGAGGGAGGAGAACAAGCAGAGTGACTGAAAAACACTGCTGAGGGGAGCAGCGGGTGAGGTCTGCTGTGCCATGTGGGGTAGCTCCTTGGCCAGAGATCAAACTCATGTTGTAGTGGCTGGTGATAGCTGTGTCTTTAACCTCTACATCACCAGAGAGACTTCATTTCCCAGTCTTTCTTGGCTCAGTTTTCAACTTTCTGTTCTCTGTGTGCTGATCTGACCAACACAGAGGTCCCTACTCTGACCAGTATAGGGGTTCCCTGCTGGGGCAGCAGGAGCGGACCAGTGTGGGGTGCCATCCTCTCACTCCCTATATCTTCACTGAGTTCACCATTCCTTGCATGAGTGGTTTTTCATTTGGTGAAAAGAGAGAAACTGGCAGGGCCCAAAACTGAGTTAATCTGATATGAAGGGGGTGGGGGGTAGGCAGAGGATGATGGTGGTTGGTTGATCCATACACTGAGCGAACCAGTGGAAGCAAGGGCTTGGAGACAAAGGTAATGAGATCCACAGCAATCGTGGGGTGGACATGGACTTTTTACAAGTGTGAAATAGGACTTGAGGACATTTTATCTAAATCTTAAGAGGTACGGAAACCCCAATATTATCTTGATTATGTATGCTAAACGGAATTTCTTTTCAAAATACACTCTCTATGCCTGATAGCATCACTTTAATTCAGGCCTAGAGACTGTAATCAGACAATAATCTGAATTACAGTCCATCATTTACCCTGAAATTATTATGTCTCTTCTCTCTGGTTAACTAAAGAATAACAAACCATCCAGAATTAAACTGCAATCAGCGACAATGTAGTTAGAATCAAATTGTGTTAATGGGTTTCTTTTTCTTTATTAGTTCTTTAGCTTCCACAAAACTGCCCCCACAAGTAAATGCTGCCTGAAGCACTCATGTTTGAAAGGGGATATGTGGTAGCCCTGCTTGTACTTCACCCAGTCTGTGTTTGCTTCTTATTATTATTCTTTTTTAATATTTAAATTTATGCATGCAAGAACTGGGGAACAGGCCAGAGGTGCAGGGGGCGAGAGGATTCACCAGAGACAGAGTAGGGAACAGAATAGGCAGATTGACTGAAGTACAGTGCTGCGGGGAGCAGCAGGCCAGACAGGGGAGGTCTGTGGGTGCTCCTGGCCCTAGTTTGAACTCATGCTGCAGTGGCTGCATGAGGAGAGCTTCATAGTGCTGCTCCTTGACCCCGTGCGCCACCAGGGAGGCCCCTGTGCTTGCTTCTTTATAAGCATCTTCCAGTTGCGCTGGAAGCTTGGCCCCATGGCCTGAACACGCCAATTGACTTAACTTTTACAGCCTGATTGAACTAGAGGTAGACACCTGACTCAGGCTGAGCCAATCAGATTGTTTCTTTCAAAATACTGAACTATGAAACTCAGAAGTAAATCAGGCCACGATGATTGCTGGAGGGAAGGTTATAGACCATCAAGGACTTGGACAACCATGAAAAGGGAGAACAGATGTAAGTAAGAGGGATCAGTATGGAAAAAAGATATTGCAGAAAAAGATACACTTAAAATGGAGTGACAATAAAATCAAGACTCAATTATATGAAAAAAATGTAGTATAAATTAAAAGTGTGCCCTTCTTAGGTGTCAGCATGCAGATAAGGATGTTATTATTATAAAATATTTAATAATAAAAGGTAAAAATGACGTTTGACAATTTTTGAGATTAAGTACTACATTAAAGTAACTATTATTATTTTTTAAAAGACTTATTTATGCACATGAGAACTGGGGTACAGGCCAGAGGCGCGGGAGGCGAGAGGATTCACCAGAGACAGACTGGAGAACAGAACAGGCAGACTGACTGAAACATACTGCTGAGGGGAGCAATGGGCAAGGCAGGAGAGATCTGCTGCAACATGTGGGTCCTCTCCCCGGCAGGGAATCCAACTGGCACTGCGCTGGCTGTGGAAGCCCCATAGTGCGGGCTCAACCCCTTCCGCCATAAGGGAGACCCTAAAATAACTTTAAATAATGTTTTTGTATACAACTCATAAAGTTAATTCTAGAGAGGAGTATCCACTATGGAGATTGGAGATCATCTATTGCAAAGACAATCCATGCCTATAACCTACATAAACCTCATCTGGCTTTCCGGTCTTCCACCACCATGACCACCCCAGAACCCTCAAACCTGCTCTCTCTAAATGGGTTCTGCCATCTGCTGCATCAAGACAAACATATAAGGCCTTTAATGGAAAGGAACTTTAATACAATTGGGGAATAATATAAAAAGGACAAAGAACATAGTTACTAAGTTAAGCATCCAAAGTTATCCATCTCCTTGAGGGTAAAAATCCAGCCAAATAGGATTGGCCCAAAGCAAGGCCCAAAAGCCTGCCACACGTCTAGAGGACCTTTCAGTAGAGACCCATAGAAAAGGGTCAGAAAGAGTCAGGCAAATCCGGGAGGAAAAGAGCAAAATCAAAATCAAGATGAAAGCCGTCATTATTAAGCTTCCCACGGGTCTCTCACCCACATCTGTTCCAACCAGACCAAGACCAAAAACAAGCGCAGTTTCTTCACATGTGGCTCTGCTCCACGTGCCTCCTCCAGGTCTCCTTGCTGCTCTCCATCCTGCTTCCTTCTTCCTCCCTTCCTTTGTTTTCTCTCTCTAACATCTTATCCCTGCTCAGCTCCACCCACTTAGAGCAGAACCAGAATACTAGAATTTCCCCCTTTCCTGGGGACCACCCTGTTAATGCACACACTGGATACTTGCTGTTTCTTGAACTTCCTGTGCAGACCCTGGAAGATGGGTCTTGGCAGACATCAAGTCTAAGGCTAGTTAAGGGATAGGAAAATGTACTCTCAGTTGGTCCCAGTCAAAAGCTAAAAGCTGATCCCAGCTGGGATCTCAATTGGGAGCCAGAAGGATTAACCAAATAAGAGATCCGGGTTCCAAGAAAGGATGACAGGTTAAAACCAAGGTGTCCCATAGAACCTTACACTACTTTTGCTTAGATGTCACACTTTTTTTTTTACTTCATTTACTATAACCTGCATAACACATGGGTGATATGATTAGAAAAATACCTAAGAACAGTCATCAGTTCCATGTTGCTAACTTCATTTTTGCTCTGGTGGGCCAAGATTGAAATATTTTCTGCTCCTGATTAGAATGCTGGTGTTAATTACTCACTCTGAGCACAGTAGATGGTTCTAACTAGACCCTCTCAAACAGCTCCTTTTACTCGTGACCTGCTGTGAAATTGTGAAGCTCTGAAGCGCTTCCCTTTCCTCTTTTATTTGAGTAGATCTCAACTGACATTTTAAAAAGATGCACAGTCCCTCCGAAGCTATGTATCTGATTTCTAATTTATTCCTCAGGAACTGCAGTTTCTGGCTGAATGCGACAATCTGAATTTTCAGCACTTCATGAATGACATCAGAGTTTTAAACAGAACTTCCTCCATTGCAGATTAATAGGTGTTGCCCCCATCGATAAGTAACCTTTGTTTGCTAAACATTGATGTTTGTCCTAATTTGCCCACTGAAGGGAGTTTTGCTCCAGAAGTACGTTAGAAATATCAGCAGCGTGTAATACTGAAACTGATCCGATAATGAATATTTTTTTTTAAGAGAGTTGAAGCTGAAAGGAAATGTTTTACTCCAGAAACCACTAAATCCATAGTTAAATATGAATTGCTTTGTGACAGTTTTCCTATTGTTTGTTCCTTCCTTGGTTCATGCCTTCCTATCTATCAAGTGCCATCTGGGTATTAAATGCGTATGGACACACTGATCATAAGAACAGCAATAGCATTATAATAAGAGTTAACATTTATTGAAGTCTTATAATGTACCACATACTTTATTTTAAATATATTATAGCAATTCATCCAAACAATGCTGTATTACAGGAGGGAAAGCGCCATTATCTCACAGAGATTGAGTAACATGACTTAAGGTGACATAGTTAAGATGTGGAAGAGGTGGCGTGTGACTTCAGAATGCTTATGTTCCACCAGCGTTTCCTCTGCTAGGCCCAGCTCCTGACCTGAAGCAAACCTCAGACTGTTCAACACTAACCCAGCTGGGCCTCAGCCATCAGGCTCAGCAGCAGTCACTT
Source organism: Galemys pyrenaicus (assembly GCA_019455555.1). Taxonomy (NCBI): domain Eukaryota; kingdom Metazoa; phylum Chordata; class Mammalia; order Eulipotyphla; family Talpidae; genus Galemys; species Galemys pyrenaicus. The sequence goes on along the minus strand of JAGFMF010011668.1, from coordinate 17,453,882 downwards.
CCTCTGGCACCTCTAGGCAAGAGTGTATACACCCAGGCATTAGTTTCTTCTTACTACCTGTTCTGGAATATGGTAACCATTAGATAATAGTTGCTGAATGGCTTTGCCATTGTGAAAATTTTCAGATAAAGTTTACTTATTTTTTTCTTTTAATTATATATATATTTTACATTATTTTTCATTTTTGCACAGTGTCTATTTCTCATCCCCTGTGAAATTCCCATCACCAATTCCCCCGTGCACCATCACCACAGTCCCTTGTGCTCTTCCCACCCGTTTTTGTTCCTTCTCCCTCCTCCCCTTGGGAATGTCTCAGATTTATAGTTGTCTGTAGCTTTTGATTTTTTATTTATTGTAATTGATTTTTTTCTTTAGTCCCTTGTATTTTTTTAAAGATTTATTTATTTATTTATACATACAAGAGCTGGGGTACAGGCCAGAGGCACAGGAGGTGAGAGGATTCACCAGAGACAGAGTAGGAAGCAGAATAGGCAGATCGACTGAAAATCACTGCTGAGGGGAGCAGTGGGCACGGCAGGAGAGGTCTGCTACGCCATGTGGGTCCCCTACCTGGCCGGCAGCAGGGGTCAAACTTGTGCTGCAGTGGCTTCAGTTTGCTTCATAGTGTATTGCTTAACCCACTGCACCACCAGGGAGGCCCCTTGTATTTTTTAAGTCCCTGCCCCTTCTTTCTTATCCCGTGAAACAGTGTCAGCTCTTGCACATTAGCATCTGCAGATGGGCTATCAAGATCCTGAAAAAGCATAGGGCTGCTCAGTGAATAGGTGATTCCTAGTTTCTATTAAATTCTCTCTGTCCTCAGCTCATTGGGTGTAGAGCCAAAGATGAAGTCGGTGCATCAAGTTGATGGGAAGTCACTGAATGTTGAACCCAGGGATAATTTTTCATATTTTGAGCCAGATTTAGTGATACATTTTTCCCTTCCTCAAAGTTAATATGGCATTACTGCCCTTTCATTTCTTCCTTAAAAATCTTTCATACTTAGAAAAAAAGGTAATGAGTCATGAGCAGAGTGTTCATCCCCAAAGAATGCTTAACACTAGGTCTAGTGAGGGAAGGTGCTTCTCATTGGTGAGAGAGAATCTTTGATAGGACTGAATCTATTCTAGTAAATCAGGAATGACAGTGAGAGTTGATGGATTGTATTAATTTATTGAAGGAAGCAGAGAAAAACCTGGATATAAAATGGAAAATGAAACAATTAAACATCATTTAGGCTGGTTTGGGCTATTAAGACTGCTATTACAAAATGCTATATACTGGATGGCTCATAAACAACAGAAAGTTATTTCTCACCATTCTGGAGGTTGGGAAGTCCAAGATCAAGGTGCTGGCAGATTGGGTATCTTGTGAGGGCCTGCTCTCTGGTTCATAGACAGCTGGCTGTTTTCACATTTTGATTTTACATAGTAGGAGGGGTGAGGGAGCTCTGGGGGTTCTTTTACAAGGGCAGTAATCCCATTCATGAATGTTCCACTCTGGTAGCCTAATTACATCCAAAATGCCCCATAGCTTAGAATTATCACATTGGATGTTAGGATTTAATTTATGATTTTTTTTTTTTTAGTGTGTGTGGGGAGGAGGGGATACAAACATCAAGTCTATAGCATAGGTTCATAAGAAAAAAATTGGACAATTTTTAAAAAGAAAGTTGTGAAGGGGAAGTTTCCTTAAATTTGTGTGCCTGAAGCTGTTTAAAGTGGCTCATTTCTCTCATACAAAGGACCTTGCTCCTACAGATTATTGCAGAATTAAGAATCACTTCCTTGTTATCTGTCAAAAGGACCCTAGTGATTATTGAGTCTTTACTGGTAGAGTATAAATATACTTCATCCTCCATTCATGCCTCATTGCTAAGAATTCCTGTGTCGTTTGACCCTTGAGCTCCAGGAGTGGCTGGAGATGTGAGAGTATAGTTCCTCCTGTGTCAATAATGGAGGTGCAAAGAGAGAATTAGGGAGTTTTTAATTAGGAAGAGAGTGTCTACTACACATGCCTTCATTCTCCATTCTCTTATGCTTTTCTCAGTGCTTAGCCTAAGTCTCATCTTTTCTAGGAAGGCTTTTAAACTAAAAGACATTTTCTTTGTATGTCTTTGTCCTGTGCTAATGTGTCTAAGTCTTCTCCCTTAAAGCACCTGAAAGATCTTGATGGCAGGATCTGCTTGTATGTTTTTGCATAGCTAACAGTGTTTACTACAGAGCTTTGTACACAGTCAAAATCAAACAAAAATTGTGTCACAGTGGTACGGTGTGCTTTTGCTCACTAAAATATTGAGCAAAATTTAATGAGCATTAAAAATATAGACAATCGGGCCTCCCTGGTGGTACAGGGGTTAAAGTCTCAGGGCTATCAAGCTATTGCCAGCCATTGCAACATGATTTCAATCTCCAGTCAGGGAGCTGACCCACTTGGCACAGCAGACCTCTCCTGCCTTGCTGGCTGCTCCCCTCAACAGTGTATTTCAGTTGATCTACCTATTCTGCTCCCCACTCTGCCTCTGGTGAATCCAATCCTCTCATCCCCCACCTCTCGCCTATACTCTAGTTCTCATATGCATAAATAAATAAAAATGAATCTTTAAAAAAATATAAAGGCAATCACCTCTCAAACCCTTCTCTATCCTTCAAAACTCACCTGAAATATCACTTAGTCCATGAAGCCGTGCTTATTCCCTCTTGCCAACCCTTAGTTGTCTCTTATGAACTGTTATATAAACAAAAGTTGCCTATAATACTCTCCCCATTTCCATCCTCTTTCAGGGAATTTATTCTAGAGTGATGGTCGTGTCTTTGCCTCGTTGGCCTCGGCTGAGTTGACTGCCATGGACACAGTATGCTTGTACCAATCATACTCTCTTCTCTAGAATATGTAATTGAAACCAGAGAATGGATCATTCAGATGGTCCTGGGTTCCTGGTACTCATGAGGCCCTGTGGCGTTGCAGCCAGAGTGGGGGTCATGATAGCCCATACATGTCCAAGTTTTGCTGGAGGGCCTAAAGTACCTGGTATCAGGAGATACCTCAGGAGAGGTATCAGGTATCAGATAGGGAACAAAATCAACTAACGCACCTGCCCTCATGTATCCCCCATTCTTGTAACAGGACTTTCCCGTCAGCCATGTTCAGGCAGAATTAAAGAACAGAAACTAGCAGACCAAGTGGAAAATAGCTTATTTTTTTTTTTTATTTTTTTTATTTTATTTTATTTTTTTTTGGAAAATAGCTTATGGCAAGGAGAAACGAGCAGGTCAGCAAGAAATTGCAGTCCCTGAAAATAGAGACTCGGAGAATCCAGCTCATATAGTTTCCATGGGGCCCAACTATACTTCTAGTATCTCTATTACATTGTTGCTGTTGCTAGTTAACCTTATTAAGTTCATACTATGTTAAAAGCACTAGATTGATGGCTTAAAGTACATGTAACAGTCCCGATATGAACCTTGTGATCCAGGCACTTTTGTTGTCTCCATTTTATATGTGAAGAAACTGAAGTCTGGGATGTAGGTGACTTACTTAGGAACACCAGTCATGAAGTGACAAAAAAGGAATCTCAAGTAAGCTTACCTTTGTAAATATGGCCCATGGTATGACTGCACCCTTAAAATATTCTTATGTAAGACTAACTTTGTTGGGCGCCTAATTCCTTTTAGTCAACTGATAACTTAAGTGGAGGGTTAATATAGCTCAGCCCTGGAGGCAGCAGGATATGGTAGTCCTCTAGCTTCCTATTACTATATAAAACTGCAGACATTAAAAATAGAATCATAGCAAAATAAACCCCCTCATGAAAATGTTCAAAGTTAAACGTACATGTAAGTGATTTGGTTTGCGTATTCACTTCTTGGGTTGTATAACTGAAACAAGGGGTTCCCATTTTGTGAGCATCTGAGCTCTGGCTAGAGGAGTAGGAGTGTGTGTGGGGGGACACTCATTGAGTTAATACAAAGAGTCCACAAATACACGTGCACACTACACTATCTGCAAATCCAGTGAATAGCATATTCTGCACATGTGTGGATCGTGCAGTCTAAATGTATGTCCCGCCAACCTGGCCAATATGGGTTTTAGTGTGTGGATTCATGTTTATGTGGATTTTCTTAGAAACAGTAGAGGTAAGCTCATGGTATCAATGAACACAACACAATATTATAAATGTGTTTTTGTTATGATTTTCTTAATAACCTTTCCTTTACCTTGCTTAATTGTAAGATACGGTATATCTTACATGTAACATACAAAATATTTATTAATCGATTCTTCATGTCAACAGTAGACTCTAAGTAGCTAAGTTTTTGGAGAGTCAAAAGCCATGCACAGATTTTCAACCGCATGGGAATCAGTGCCCGTAACCTCCATTTTGTTCATGGTCAACTGTAGAGGTAGTTAATAGAAATGAAACATGAGCCATGTAAAGTAGCTGCTGAATTCATAGTAGCTTTTTGTCTTATATTTTATATATCAATACCATCTTCCCTTTCTAGTAAATTAAAAGTAGGTCCTCATAATCCAAATTGAGAGTCACTTAAAATTGTACTGAGAGAGTTCTGAGTGCTTCTAGTGAGGAAAGCAGATGTAGCTCTCACTCACTCATTCTATCCATGTGGTAGGCCACTCTTATGAAAAAGGACACTCTGTAGAAGATCCCAGAATAAGCTCACACCCTCAACAGTGACCAGGAAGTCACTACCAAACTTTTGAGTTAGCCTGTGAGATGTTACTGTTATTTGTTTAGAAAATGAAGTGCTTATGTGTAAGGACTATTTCTTTATATTTCCCAGGGTCCAGAAAGAGCATCGAGGATCAAAAAGCTACATTGAACTGATGAGTCCTGCTTATTTGGCCATGTGTCAATGTGCTTAAATTACCAGGTCCTATAGCTTATTCATTTCAGCTTGTCAAATTGGATAAAACAAAATTTATCTCCATATATGGCATTAAAAAACTACCTTTGTGGCATTTCTGTAGAGAACAGGTAGTTGAGGAGTAAATATTATGGCATAACTGAAATGATAATTCAGTTAACTCCCAAAGCAACAGAAATGTCCTTCCCTCACACCCCCCTCCCCCCCCAATTTTTGGATTATTTTCATCCCATTTAAAAATAGCACAGAGTCTGCAGCAGGATGGCCTGGATGTTCTCTGGAGCTTTCATCACTAACGACCTCATCTTCAAATGGTCAGTGATCATAAACAAGAAGAAGGGATTTCCAAGGGGGCAGAGCATTAATAAGGTAAGATTTTAAAATTAATTTTTCAAGTTAATTAAAATGTCCAAAAGCACAATAAAACTGCAGAAAATCTGGCAAGGGAATGGCAGCAGGCCTGATTAATGCAAGTCAACTGCCTTCGGAGGCTAATAGTAATAATGATGAGATTATGGATATGGAAGAACCTGCTAAAGAGAAATGTGATGTATGTGGAATACAAAATGCATCCCAGTTACTATTTTATGGTGCACAATGGATCTTATTAAGGAGGAATAGCTGCAAGAATTACCACCGAATTGCTCAATAAAAGTATTGTGTAATTAACAGTGTTGTAGCAGCAGCTGGAGCAATGCCTCCCATTGATATTCCATATTCTCCATTTATTTCCCGTTTGCTGAGGGGGTGTGAGTTCTAAGTAAGACTGTTTATTTATGCAACCACTCAGTAAACATTTATTGTGCAGGGCACTCTGGAGGAGATAACAGGGGTATTGCTTTTACCCTCAGGGGGCTTATTTTCAAATAGGGGAGTTAAGATATGAATGTAATTAACTCTAATACAATGTAGATTGTCTTGAAACCCTCCATGAGAGGTCAAATGAGAGTGAAATTACTTATGGCAAAGGGGTTTAATAAAGGCACTGGAGAGTAGATGGTATTTGAGAAGGATTTTTATTTTGATGTTGATGAAGATAATAATAATTTTCTATTCCTAAGTTTTTGAGTAAGTTATAGGTTATATAACATCACCTGGACCAGCAAAAAACTCTGGGGACATACTTGGGGTGAAGAGTGTAGTCAAAGTAAATAAAGGAGGAGTACTCATCAATAATAATTTGAGAGAGAGGTGTTGCTATACAAATCAATAATTTGTGCAAAAGGAGACTTTGGGCATTTTGGTAGCAGGTAGTTGTGACTGAGTTACACGTGCCTAACACTCATTCTGGCTGCATTGTAGACTTGGGGGACAGTTGGTAGATCATGAAAATATTTGGGGGCACTGAAGCAATAGAACATGAAGGATATCATGGGAACCTAAACACAGGGGACGTGTTTTATGAAAACAGAGAGAACAATTCTTAGTAACACTGTGGAGACAGAGCTTATAAAATTGAATGAAAAAGAGGGAGAGGTCAAAGATGACCATAAACTCTTACATTTGGCTTACTTAGGCGGTGACACGATGTGGTGGATCAAAGTATGTGGGGAAAATAATGGTATGTGGGAAAATAATGATGTACTTGGAGAAGCACTAACCAACTGAGGTCAGTTTCAACGTGAGGCTTCTTAGCTCCTGTACTAGTTTAATACTGAGTTTTGGTGTTATCACACGTGCTTTGAGCTAAGACTCACTGGCATGGAATAAGATGGTTCTCAGGAATGTGCACACAATGGTTTAGATATCATCTATTTGGGCATCAGTGTAGTTCAGGATCATTTAAAATGACATCAAGGTAGGGCCCAATTTGTGTGAAGCTCAGTTCTGAGTTCCTGCAAGGATTCTGTATCCCAAATCATGGAACTGAAAGACCTGTAGCTCAGATGTGTATGTTTATCTTCAGACCTCATTTTATTTTACTTTGTTTTAGCACCACAGAATGCATTTCAACCTTTATTTTTCATTGGGTTTCTGTTATTTCTGGCTACACTTTCCTCTTCCAGCTACCTTTGCCTCTGGCATCAAAGCTGATGGGCATAGAAAGTGTTGAAGCATGGAAGCCAACTGCCTTGCCCAGAGTAAGATGAAGCAGAACGGCTAAAACAGAGATGAAGAATTGCCAAGAAATTTGAGCTGAAGTAGGTTATAGTCTGAAGACTAGAATTCCATATGAGTCTCATAAATTTAGTTTATTTTTAACTCCCCTTAGTCCCTTGGAACAATTATACTAGTGAGATATAAAGTTTCTAACTGTATTACTTCTCAGATCTGACCCTACCTCTGTAGCTTGGATCCCTGCCTTCTTCAAGAAGCTAGTAGAACCTTCTACCTGAATTCTCTTTTCCAAATTAGCCTGAGCATTGTAATGTATATTATTTCCAGTTTGAAGTGTCTTCAAAGTCTACCTTGTTTCCCGTTGCTCTTGGAAACAGACTTGAAATCCTGTGTGGACCTGAAAGCCTTGCACTGGCAGTCATTCTTCCTGGACACCTTGTCACCTGCCACAGCCCCACACATTCTGCTTGTGTTAATAACCGCTTCGCTGTTCTCCATACCTGACTTCCTTATGGTCCCACCAGAGAAGTTGCAGGCCCTGCTCCTTCTTCCTAAAATGCCAGTTCTCTAGTTCTTTCTCAGACAGGTCTCAGGTTTTCTTCCCCTTCAGAGTCTTTGTATTAGGATCAGACAACTTAGTTACTATGAGGGACACATGTCTTAGTCCCTTTAAGTGCATTGAGTGGAGGTCAGTGTACAGTTTCTTCTTATAATGCTTGAACTCAATCTTATCCCCTTTATTAAGTTTGACTGAGAGGGCTACCCTCCTGTACCCTGAGAGCTATTTCTTAGTGCAGTTTTTGTCTCTTGCAGTATGAAGGAATCACTTCACAGTTCAACATAGCCTCTTGCCTCATGTAGAGCCCGGACACATAGCTCACAGAATCCATCCTACCTTCCAAAAGGTACTTGGAATATGAAAAACCAACTTCTACTTTCACATATGTGTGGGAAACCCTAGATTAAAAGGAGTTGCTTGGATTTCTTTCTGTAGGACTAGTTAGATGTTTTAATAAGGTAGATTGTAGATCTCCAAGAAGGGAGGTTTTATAATCCATCAGGTTTAGGAACAAGTTGCTTCTCTAGGTCAGAACCTCTTTTGATTCTCTTTTATTGCAATAAAATATAAATTTTAGACATTGAGAGATAGAGACTAATCAAAGGAGGCTTTATTACCTTTATTTCCTATGCTATAGGATGCTAAATGCCCCTTTTTGCCCAAAGGTGAGAACCTCCAGGCCTCAGAAGTGTCCAGGACCCAAAACCTGCTCAGATGGCTGTGATTTTTTGGGGGAATATGATAAAAGAGGTGCCTTTCTCCTAAAGTCAAGTCCTGCCTGGACAGAAGAGCAGCCATCCTTGAAAGGGCAACGGTCTTAATTCTTCTTCCTCACAACAGAAATCACAGGTGGTGACAGTAAAACTCAACATTCTTTCCTCACCTGGGACACTCAGAGTTTGGGTCTCCTATTCCTTATTCTAGGACAATATTTTAAAAAGCAAACCAAAACGTCTAACAATGAGGGGTGTCCCCAGAGCACCTGTACTCTTCTCATGTGCTCTTCCCTTGTTGATCTATAAGCTTCCAGGTCCTCCCCAAATTTCCCATCTTGCGCTGTGCACAGGAAACCTCCGTGGATAACTCCTCTTGCATCCTAATTCCCTTTTGGAGGAGAGAGAGGGAAATACTCCTTTCCTGCTCTTGTTCCTTGTGTGTTTCTGGAAGAGTCTGGTCTCTCCCCAGCCCCACCTCTGTAAGCAAGCAGCCCCCTCCCTGGGGCTTTGTTCCCACAACCTCCCAGCACCTCGCCTCCCTTCCTGGTGCCTCTCTCTCTCTTCATCCCTTTCTTTCCTTCTGCCCACAGCTATGAACATCATCCCTGTTGGTTGTTAGAACTTCTTGTACCATCTCAGTTGGCTTCTATAGCTGGCTGGACCTTGGCAGGTATGGAAAACCTTTGGAAAGGAGCAGAGGTTCTGGTTGTCCCTGACTGCATAAGAGAGCAGTCAGGCTTTACTGCTGCCACCTCCTTCACATGAACGTCAGAGCATGCTCAGGAGCCCAGGCTGTAGAGGCCCCTCAGGTCCCCCAAAAGAGTAGGCTCCAGTGTGCTGTGCTTGGCTAAATGATATGATCATAGATCCCTTTCCTTGTGGGCAGCTCAGGAAAGTGATATTCCCCAGTTCCAATTTTGCAATACACTCCGGTCTAGGGCTTTGCAAAATACACCCCAGCCAGAACAGGGTGGGAGAAGGCGTGCAAGGGCCTGGTCAGGTCCTTCCTCCTCCCTGGGACTGGAGGGATGGTGAGTGAGGGCCGACTGGGATGGTGAGCGAGGAGTGGGGGTCCGTTCCTCTGGCTGGCTGTCTTCCTATACTCACAGGGAATAGGTCCCACTCAGGCCTTGGGGCATGGGGCGTTGTTCTCCTTCTGCTCAAAGGAAGGCTTGGAAATGTCTGCATTCTTTTCCACTAAATAGTGTACTCACTATAATTTTGATAAGAGTTGGATATGGTAGGCATTGCTGGGTTGAGAAATGACTGGGCGAAGAGGTTTTATCTTGGCTGAAGTTGTCCTTAAGAGATGGGAAAGAGAGGAACTCAGTTTACTCTTAGGTTTCCTCAAGTCAGAGTGTCATGGGCAGAGACCCAGGCCTCTCCTCAGGTCGGGATGAGTCTCGCTGTCCACGTGGCGGACCAACATCAGCTCTGGGTGAACACAGGAGGCCATGGAGGCCTGTGACATTACCCAGAGCCCCCACATTTATCTCACCAGTTTTGGGGGAACTGGCTTCCCTGTCACACTCCAGGAGTCCCCAGGAGGCCTCACTCTGTTCCTTGGTGTCCACTCAGATTGAACAAGTGACCCCTTGGCAGTATGCACTGTTGTCCTGGATTTTGCTCAGCCCTGCAGCATCCCAGGTGCTCTGTCTGTTCTCTGGAGTGGCAGAACTTGTTTTGTCTTTACCCCTCCTGCACAAGGAACCCTCCTTTATGTGACAAAGATGAATAGGTTACTGGGAGTCAAACTATAGTGTCATGAGTTCTTCCAGAAAATTCCCCCAGGCAAACATCCTTGCTATCCTACTGGGTCTGCTGGGCATTCCTCTCTCCTCACAGGGTGGTGCTCCCCTGGAGCGTTGCTGCAGGGCAGTCTCCCTGACTGCTCTTCACAGGGGCCACAGTATCCGGGCAAGGTTCATTATCACACTGTGGAGGGAGGAATTGAGAATCCCTCTAGAATGAGAAGTCTTCCTCAGGTTATAATCTCTTTCTCTCCATCTCTGGAAGAGATTTGATAAACCACAAAGCAGAACTTGAGCCTCTGCAGAGTTAGCTATACCTGCTGCTCCAATCCTTCACCTTCTGGCCACAGACCTGGGCAGGAGGGAGATCACAGACTGGATGTCTTCCTATATACAGGCCTGCTGACTTTTCAGAACCCTGCCTAGGCTGAACCTCTGTGTGGAGGCTGTTCCAGACTCAAGGGTGACCAATTGGTCCTGGTTTGACCAGAATCCCCTCCCCCCGCCACCCCCATCTTTTTTTTTTTTTTTTTGGCACTGAGAGTCTTGTCTCACAGGAAACACCTCAGTTCCAGGTATGTCAGTGGGGGAGGGGGGGTCTCTGTTCTCTCTCTGAGTCTGCACATCTGTCAGTGCTCACCTATCACTGCCTACGCCTAGCTATGCATGCCCTGCATTTTCTCGCTGGGGGCTCCCCAGGAGGGGCATGCCACTTTGTTTATCTCTATGTTCCCACAAGTGTGGTACTGGGGGGTGGTGGTGGGTTGCCATAAATATTTATTTGTTGAGCTTTAATACCTGCTTGAAACTGAGACACTGGATGAACAGCTTGGCTCCCAAGTAAAGTCTCAACTGACCAGGCCAAAAAAAAAGTCTAAACTGACCAGGCAAAGATTTCTACCTAAAAAATTGGCCTTTGGGTCTGAATCCTGCACATCTCTTGCAGGCCCTTGTTTTATTTCTGGCAAAGAAAACTGGGAAATCTAAGTTTTGCAATGATTATGGGAGTCTTATACCTGTAGCAGATATACCTTTATTAGTTGCAAATGACTGACTCACCCCTCCCTCCCAATATTTATTATAGATAACTGAAAAACACAAAGGAGAACATAAAATGGTCCAGAATTCCACCATGAAGGAAAACCAGTTATTTAACACATCTCCTACACAAGACAAAAATTAAATCATAATTTTGTAACATGTATTTTATCTACTTAGTATATTGGGGCTGCCATAGACAGGGTGGCTTAAATAACAAAGATTTCTTTTTTTTTTTTTTTCAATCAAGGTAACTGGTTTAGAATATTATATGTGATTTAAGGGAGTAGTTCCCTTTTATATGTTTTTAGTATCTTGAACAATTTAATCATCACTCGTAACATTAATATATGCTCATTAAAAAAAAATCAATGATAGTTCTAACAGAAGAAAAGAAATACCACTTCCCAGAGACAATTGTTGTTAATAACTTGGTGTCTACCTTTTCAGACATTTTTCTGTGCACGAGGTCATGTGGCTAATGCCCATTATAAGCAAGGTTGAACATGTGTTATTACATCTACTGACATTTCAGTTTTTCTTTGGAATGTTTGTTCACATAATTTCCACTGGTTTCTGGTTGGGTTTCATTTTTCATATGGATTGACATGGCTGTTTTAGCATGTTAGAGTTATTGAACTTTTAAAAATTTTAGCAATATCCCCCTCAGAATTCAGTTTCTTTTAGTATTTGTTTTTTGCTCTTCAGACCTCCAAATTTTAATGGAATATAATGTACCAATATTATCTTTTTAGTTTCTGCTTTTGGTTTAATGTAAGAAAGGCTCAGTTATCCCTAAATGATTAAAAAAAAAACTATGGCTAAATATAAATTCCCTTTTTATATTTTAATTTTTATTCCATCTGGATTTCATCTGGCATAAAGAATTATGCAGTAAGAATCCAAATTTACTTTTTTTTTCTCCCCCAGTTAAACAGTAAAATCTAAAATGTCTAATCCATCAGGAGTAGGCATCACTTGTTGTTTCTTCTATGATATTGTAACAGGGTGGTTTTAGGAAAAGGGGAAGTTTTAAAATTTTGGTTTTGCCCTAAGTGGGTGGAGCTGAGGAGGATAAGAAGATTTTTGTAGAGAAGAGAAGAAGGAAGATAGGAAGATGGAGAACAGTAAGGAGACTTGGAGGAGGCACGTGGAGCAGAGGGACATGTGAAGAAACTGTGTTTGCTTTTTGGTTTTGGACTGGTTGGAACAGATGTGGGTGAGAGACCTGTGGGAAGGTTCACAATGGCAGTTGTTATCTTGATTTTGATTTTGCTCTTTTCCTCCCAAATTTATTTAACTTTTTTTAACCCTTTTTTATGGGTTTTTACTAAAAGGTTTTTTAAATATATAGCAGGTTTTTAGGCCTTGCTTTAGGCCAATTTTATTTGGTTGGACTTTTACCCTTAAAGAAATGGGTAACTTTAAATGTTTAACTTAATAATTATATGCTTTGTTCTTTTTTTATTGTACCCTAGTTGTATTAAAGTTTCTTTTTATTAAAGGTTTTATGTATTTGTCTTAATGCAGCATATAGCAGAACCCATTTAGAGAAGGCAGGCTTGGGGGTTTTAGGCCTTGCTTTAGGCCAATCCTATTTGGCTGGACTTTTACCCTCAAAGAAATGGGTAACTTTAAATGCTTAACTTAATAACTATATGCTTTGTTTTTTCTTTATTGTACCCTAGTTGTATTAAAGTTCCTTTCTATTAAAGGTTTTATGTATTTGTCTTAATGCAGCAAATAGCAGAACCCATTCAGAGAAGGCAGGCTTGGGGGTTCTAGGGTGCTCCTCTCCCTGCCCTGTAACAATATTAATTTATTTCTCTCTGGTTTTACTCTGCAGTTGTCACTGAATATGGTCTCAACTAGCTGGGATTTAGTAGGTTTTAGTAGATTTTCCTCTATTTTGTGAGATAATTCAATTTTTGGAAATATTAACTAGAAAATATAATTTCTATTAGTGTGCAGACCTGTCTTCACCTCTTTCATCTAATGTCTATCGCTGGCAAATGTATGTTTGTGTTTTTTCATGAGAGAGGTTTGAGGTTTGGAACTTGGTTTGTTGGGGAAGGAGATCATTTTGACTTTCAGGTTAATTGTCTATTAGACAATCCACTTCCCCAACTTTATTGAGATATAACTGACATACGTACTGTGTAAGTTTAAGCAAAATAACTTGAAATACACTACCCTTAGTTTAGTTAGCACCCATCACTACACATACTCACATTTTCTTTCCTTCTGATGAGAACCTTTAGGACCTATTCTGCTAGCCACGTTCAAATATACCTCACAACATCGTTAACTATAATCATCTGGATTATTTTACTAGAGGGTTCTGTGCAAGGTTTGGAGTATAAATTTTCAGATCCTAATAACATGCTATTTTGCTTTCTTGAAAATAATTATTGTTTCCTTCCAACCATTCCATTCCTGAGTTTTAGATCTATCACGTGTACAGTACAGCTGAATTTAGTGCTTTGAATCACTATGAGATTCAAGAACGAGGAGGAGCACAGGCACCAGCTTGAAGTAATTCCCACTGGTCTACCCTGAGAGTGTACAGGCAGCCGAATAAAGAAGAGTAACTGATTATAAGCCACTGAAGAAAACAGAAATCCTTTAAGTCCATACTGACATAAATGAACAAATAAATTGGGGAAGTGAAAGCTCTGCCTCATAGTAGGAAGAATGATCACAGAAAAGTCACTATTTGGCAATTTTCATCACAATAATGTATGAAGGAAATACTAGTGAATGCTAAAACTGGTGTATGATAGTGTATGATACTGTAAAAAAAGAAGAAAAATTTATGTAATTTCAAAACATCTCCCTGGATAATATTTATTAAACAGAAAAGAAAAAAAGTGTTTTCAAAGGACCTCCCTGGCAGATGTCACCCTAATGATGTCTTCAGAACTAACACCCTAGTAACAGCACCAGTGAGTAAGTGTGCCATCTGGTGGAACGCAAGGAAAAGAATGCACTGTCTGTGATATTCTAGACAAAATGTAGAGATCCTGGCTCTGGGGAAATACTGGTCAAGTCCAAACTGAGAGAACTTCTACAAAGAGCCTGGCCTGCAATCTTTGGAAAATATCCAGATCATGAAAGCCATGAAAACACAGGAATTGGTCCAGATCAAAAGTAACTGGAGACTCATGTAGGTCTGGATTTGGTTCTTGGCTCAAAAGGATGTTATTGGGACATTTGTGGAACTTCACATGTCTGGGGAAAATGATATGTAGGCATTTACTCTGTTGTTCCTTCAACTTTTCTGCAAACTAGAAAATGATTGAAAGTAGAGAAAAAGTTCAATATTTTATTACAGTTTTTTATTCTACTTTTTTAACTTGTGTGATTTTTGTTCTCTCTGACAGTTTCCAAGGTGTATAAATTCTTAGGAGTTACTGATTCTCTTTCAAAATATATTTAAACTTAAATCTTTCAATTTATTATTTCAGAATTGAAAAATATCACAGTATTGATGGACTTTGGAAGAAAAATGAGTAAATACCGCATTTTCTCTTCCAGTCCTTCGAAGATACTCGAGTTTTGTCCCATGTTGTGTAGTTTTTCAAGAGTGATTACATTTGCATGTGCTTTGGAACCATAAAAATGCCAGCTTCTTAGATTTAGCTATGTGTTGAATTAGTTTCAGTATTATTGTGGTTTGTCTCAATTGGCATACTTATTTTTCAGTGGTTTTTAGGAAAGAGGTCTAGGTGATAATGTTCCCTAAACTTTTCATATTGGTGATACCTTCTTTTTCCTTTTTTGTGTGCATTTATGTATGTATATCTATATTATTTTCACATATGTAAATGTGCACAAATATATAAATAATTTGTACACGTTGGGTCATCTCTTTATATACATGTACTATGGCTACTACTCTGCTATTTTTTTGTCATTTGTGTTTCTTTTTTTTTTTAATTTATTTATTTATGCATACAAGAGCTGGGTACAGGCCAGAGGTGTGTGTGGGGGGTGAGAGTGTTCACCAGAGACAGAGTGGGGAGCAGTACAGACAGATTAACTGAAATACACTGCTGAAGGGAGCGGTGGATGGGACAGGAGAGGTCTGTTGTGCCATCTCGGTCATCTTCCTGGCTGGGAACTGAACTCATGCTGCAGTGACTGTGCTTCATAGTGCTGAGACTTAACCCCTTGCGCCACCAGGGACGTCCCGTCATTCGTGTTTCTTAAGGGACATCTGAAAATTATCTTATTCCTTTCTTATGTCAACAATTTATTACTTTTGCCTCAATGTTTATTGAATACATGCTTCATATTTGAAATTCAACAACTTTCAAGATTTTGTTTGCTGTGAATTTATTATTATTAGTTTATCTGGTGTAGAGTGAACCTTCTGAGCTCTAGAAGCTAATCTTCCTTCATTTCACAAAGATTTTCTTCCACTGTGAGTTTTAATGTTGTTTTATGTTTTTTTGTGTGATTTCCTTCAGGCTTAACAGTTATTTCTGTATTAGATCTGCATTACTGTTGTGTCCCATTAACCATATTGTTTCCGATACTTTTGACTTTTTAATTCACTTCCTGTTTATTCCGGATGATTTTCACAGACTGACACTTTATGATGCTATAATAGTTCTATAGATTTAACTCAATTTTTAATGCCATTTTGAAATTCTATGCTATTATCTGTCTCAAATATTTACTTAGCTCTTCTAATTGCTTTTTCATCCCAGTATTTCTTGTTGTATCATCTTTTAATTCATTTCTTTGATTACCTTGAGAAAGCAAAATATTTTAGTTGTGGTCTAAAAACTTTTTTGTTTTCCTATGTTAAATAATCATCTATGCACTTCTTTATTCATTTCACATTAGTTTCCATTCTCTCTTTGCTGCTGTTCTTGCAGAATTATTGTTAGGTACCATATTGGTCATTTTTGAATAGGGACATTTCTACCCTGGAGGGCTTTTGTTCTTTGTAGTTTCTGTAATGCTTCACTCTATTCCTTATCTAGCAGTTGTTTGGATTCTTCCTGTCTGTCTTGATCTGAAGCCTGAATGATCAATATTTCTGTCTATCCATGAACTGCTTGTGGAAGGTAGAAGTGAAGGAGGTGTGAGATGCTATAGCCAGGACACAGGCATTGTAAGAATTAAATCCTTTTTTTTTCCTTTACACTGCTGAGGGGAGCAGCTAGCAAGACAGATGAGGTCTGCTGTGCCATGTGGGTCCCCTCCCTGGCTGGGGATAGAACTCACGCTGCTGTGCTGTGGAAGCTTCATAGTGTGGTGCTCAACCCATGTGCCACTAGGGAGGCCCCAAAGCTTTGTCTTTTTAATCACAGCATTGATCAAGTTTCCTCAAGACACAGAAACTACACAAGTAATTTAAACTAAGAAAAGTTAACATGAAGAATTATTAATCAGTAAGATATTTAACTACAAAAAGGAATAAAAGAAGACTTTAAGGAATATAGAAATAGTACATGTGAAATGCAGCCTACTATTGCTAGGGCTGAAGGAGAGTGAATGAGGGAGGGACTAAAGACTTTAGAAGACATATCTCTTCTGTCCTCTTATTGGCAAGCTGAGAGTCATACCATCTGGTGAAGGCATGGTTGCCTTTGGCACACATAGGAAGCTGGTGGTTAAGAAGTTTTCTAGAAGGCATATCTGGAGCTGGTCTATAGACAGTACTACCAGGTAGATAGTAGGGAGGCCCAGGGAGAAAGATGGAGCTCTTGAAGGATGGCAGGTGACTGCCAATAGACCTCCTACATGCTGATTCTCTGGCAGCCAGAAAAATGACCCAGTGCAGCCAGAGAGAGAAACCGCTTCCTTTGGCTATGGCTAACAGTTCATTCAGTTCTCTTTATAAGTGAAGGTATTGCACTATTTGAAAACAAAGAATGATGGTGCAGTGTAACTCCATGATACCAAAGCATGACTGTACCTTTTGAAAGCTCTGCTTGCAAGGATGGTGCTTGACTGGCATCTGGGACTTTGGACTTGGGGATTCCCCACCATTTCCAGAACTGGTAAGAGTCCCTCCTTGCACCTATACTGTCTCACACACTATATGGTCTCTCTTGAATACATGCTTTTCTTCTGGGAAGCTGGGATGATGGTATGTTCCAGGCAGGAGCTGCCTACATGTCCAGTCCCCAGTAAGAGCTATGGGTGCTAAGTCTCCAACGTGACTCCCCAGTTGGCAACATTTCACGTGTGTTGTAAACACTTGTAGGAAGATTGGGTGCATCCTGCCTAATTCCAGTTGGAGAGAACCCTTGGAAGCATATGCCTGCTTTCATTTGCAATTTACCTCCTGTGTTTTTTCCCTTGTTGATTTTGTTTTGTATTCTTCTGCTGTAATAAACCACAGTTGTGGGTACCAAATCCTGTGATTCCTTCTAAGGAATGATCAAACTTGGGGGAGCCTTGATTGTAATAGAGATACCTATTGCATTGGATGCCTCTGAATGATCTTCACACATGGTGGGGGGTATAGCTCTAACAAAGGGGAGGGTACTCCTCTTTTGTAGGCCCAGAGGGCTTAGAGAAACCTGGGAGCTAGAAATTTTCAACGCACATATCCCTATTCCAAGTCTCAGGTTGTAGTACTTTCCCTACTAGAGCCCTGATCTGGGCAGAGCAACCTTCCAAGATGAGAATTTAGCTTTCTCTAGAACTCTGCTACTCTCAAAATTAAATTTTGGGCCTGGTCATTCTCTCTGTCTGGCCACAAGAGATCAGCATTCCTTAAGTATTGCTTAATTCCTTAAGTATTGTGTTAGGTTCCAACAAATTTGCTTGACTCCTTGAGTCATCATCCTGACCTTATCACAATCTTTCTTAAATCAAAGCCTTCTGCAATAGCTGCTCAAGTCTCTCTCTCTCTCTCTCTCTTTTCTCTCTTTCTCTCCTCATACGCACATATATATACACAAGATATATATGCCCCTCATATATATATATATCCACCTCTGTGTGTGTGTGTGTGTGTGTGTGTGTCTCCATCCCCACTCATTCTCAAGGGCCAGGGATATTGCACCAGCCAGTATATCCACTTCCACCAGTAAAAATGCCAACAATTACATCTGCGTAGCACCACCCCAGCCCATCTGTATCTTTTGTATCCACTACCCAGGTCCTCCTTTATTTCTTGGTTGATTCAGTTATTCCATCTCCAACATCCCTAGAACTTGCTATTGTGTCTACTAAAATTTAATTACACACGTGTGACTCTATATGTGATGGCACAGACAGGATCGGCTTTATTTCTGAAATTCCTGCGGGAACGAGCAAAGTTGCTGCTGTCTGTATTCTCCAAGGAGGAAATGAAGACTGTGAAGAGCACAATTCCAAAGTCCGGATTCTCAGTGGTGGGGTCAGAAAGTAAATTCTGATTTTTCTGAGTCCTAGTGCTCTCTTTCTGGTCTACCACACGGCACACCTCATCAAAGAAGGGACTACTTCATTTTTCAGTAGGAGATGAGGGAATGACTTGGTTTGCATTTTCTTATTCAAATTCTTATGATCACCTTAGTGTTGATATGACTTCTGGAAATCTCTATCTGTGGTCTTTTGACCAAAAAGAGTTGAGGGCATTTGAGAGCGCTGCTTGGCAACTTTTAATGTGCCAGCAAGTCATCTGGGGATCTTAAATGTTAAACTGTACTTTCTGATTCTGAGAGCCTGTATTTCTGACAAGCCTCCAGGTAGCTCCTAACACTGCTGGCTTTCCATCACACAGAGCACCCACGTTGTTCTTCGTTGTTCTTAAGGGATTAAAGTAAGAAAACTTTAGGATTTTGATACATTTATAAATGTATCTCCATTTGAAACTTGGTAAAATAGAAAAACATCCCCATATTAATTCAACCCATAAACACTCTTGCTAAAAATAAAGTAGTACGAAAAGAGAACTGCAAAAATTATTAGAATTTAACCATAATTTAAAAATAATGATTTCTAACTGCTTCATCCATGATTGGTGAAAATCACGATGCAGAGTTAGACAGGGCTTTGTCCACCCCTGGAATGCCCTTTCTAGTTTTCAAAGACAAAGTCAAAAGACATGACTGACTTTTGGCTGATCCATGGAGATTAAGTGATTCTTGGTAGGGTTGGGGGCGGAGGATTGTAGCTGTTCTGGGAGCTGTCTAGAAGACATAGCCCCAGATTATCCGAAGTTTCCAAGTGGAACTCAGGACATCTCAGAATGTCTTTGAGAAACTTTGGAAATCTCTCAAAATGACACCCTGCCATCCATCCATCCCTAAGACCCCCAACCATGCCTCATTTCTGTACCCCAAGCCCTGCCACGATGCAGAAAAGAACTTGTCTGCTCTCGGGTTCCTTCCTCCTCACAATGGCCGGCCACGTGGCCAGGGTTCAGCTCTAGCTCCTGCTGTCTCTAGGCTTTCCTGGGGCTGCCGCGTCAGGGCCGGAGGGCACAGCCACCCAGAGGGTCATTCTCAGCATCAAAAAATGAGGTAAAGGTTATGAAAATGTGAACAGGTGATGATCTTGGAACTAGGGATTGGCTTCTTAATCCAGGGACATCTGGTGGCCTTAGTGCAAATTCCACAAAACCTCCCCCATGACTTTTTCAGCAAAGCAAAAGCAAAACAAAACAAAACAAAACAAAAGACACCCCCAAAAGGCAACTCCATCCAATTCCTCCATCTCTCATTTTTGGTACCAAACCACAAAGCTGCCTGCCGTGGAAACCTTCTCTTGATTGTTTTGCTACTCAAGTGACAAAATATTTCCAGTCAAAGTTTTGGGAGTTTCGGCCTCCTCCCCTCCTTTTCTACTTAAATGACACCACGAAAGTTCTGACTAATGTTATTTTCTCTCTTCAGAATGGACCTATCCCTTCCAGAAGCAGTGCTTCAAAGCTGACAATTCACTGTATTTATTTATTTGTCTACCCATCCAGCCATTTATTTATTTATTTGTTGTATAAGGTAATAGCTTATGGTACTTACCCAGAGCCAGCTGTTTGCAGGATGCGAGAGCAGGTGGTCTGGGAGGCCTCTGATGAATTGCAAAAGACACTCACCAGCTGCCGACACTGTGTGTAATGAGCAAACCTGCAAAAATCTTTATTTTCAATTGGATTGTACCTTTAAGTAAGCAAGGGAGACAGCCAGTATAACCACAGACCATGACCAACAACCCACATAAACAGTGTGCAAACACAAGTGATTAATGTACCAGTATTTCAAAACATCTAAAGCTAATGAGTCAGATTTACTAGGGTGCACAAAAGAGGGGAGCGGGGGCGGGGGGAGGAGAGAACAACTTAATGGGCCTTAATGGCCTTGAGCTGAAGCCCAAGAATTCTGCCTTCAGTCGACAGTGCAGTCCGGCTGGTAAACAAACACCCTGCTGTCCCGTGAAGGCTATTTTTTTCCTGGCCATTCTGGGGGTGCTTTCCAGTTTTAGGACAGACTGAGGGGCACAATGAGTGACCACTGCACCCTCCAGTGATCTCTGATGATATGCGGGGATAATGGGTTACAAAGACAGACATTAATAAGGTAAGATAAGAAGGGGGAGGTTTATTAATTTTTCAAGTAAGTTAGGATGCCCCAGGGCATGGTAAAAGTGTAAAGAATCTGGTGAGCGATGAGGGGCTCCGCTGATTAATGCAAGTCAGCTGTCCTCCGAGGGCCATAGCAATAATGATGAGATTATGGAAGAACCTACTGAAGACAAATGAGATGCACACGGAATAAAAACGAAGTGTCCTAGTTACTCTTTTGGAGTGCATGGTAGATTTTTATGAAGGAAGAACAGAGGTACAAATGACAGCCCGAGGAGGTGCCAGGGCCAGGAAAGTGCTTGCTCTGCTCCAGTGCTTCTAGCTCAGGTCTTTCAGGAATTCTGGGCCTGCCTGGGAGAATGGTTGGAAGGGGAGAGCATTCCAGAATCCCCTTCCATACAGGCAGATTGAGCAGTGTTCAGTGTCTCTGACTGTCCCCCTGCCAGTCTGGATTTATTACCCCACATAGCCCTCTCCTTTCCTGCTATCCCTTCCCCCAGGGTGTGCCAGGAGCTGGCTTCCTCCATCCTCAGGCTGGTACAACGTTTGCTCTCCCCCGGTGACAAATGGGTTTAGAGTGGGAGAGAAGGGTGGTTTTACTTCTTCTGAGATTGATGACTGGAGTCCTCTCAATGTGTATACTTTTTTCACGGATAGTTCCGAATTTGTATCTTTCAGTGGAGGTGATGTGAGTGCAGGCAGCGCTCTGCCCTTGCCTTTTACACCAATGTGCAGATGGATGGTGCTGACCTTTGAACTGCCAAGTGCAGAATGTTGGAGGAGCGTGTTTAAAAAGCAGCTTCGGGCCTCCCTGGTGGCGCAGTGGGTTAAGCACCACACTATGAAGCAAACCACAGCCACTGCAGCATGAGTTCGATCCCTGCTGCCGGCCAGGGAGGAGACCCACATGGCGCAGCAGACCTCTCCTGCCTCGCCAGCTGCTCCCCTCAGCAGTGTGTTTCAGTCAGTCTGCCTGTTCTGTTCCCAGCTGTCTCTGGTGAATCCTCTCACCGTCCTGGACTCTGGCCTGTACCCCAGCTCTTGTATGCATAAATAAATAAATCTTAAAAAAAAAATAAATAAAAAGCAGCTTCAGGTCCTACCTCAAGAGAGTTGTGGTTAGCTCCAGGAATCTGTGCTTTGAATAAGCGCTTCACCAGTGCCTCGGTGATGCCAGTGGTCAGACGATAGTTTGAGAAACTTCGAAAGGACAAGATATGGAACGAAGGTTGCCTTTGATGGGCTCCCCTGGGTATTATGGCACCTAAAATTTCACTGTGGCTGGTCCACCCTCGAGGATCTCTAAGACTTGAGCAGTTCATTATAAAAAACAAAAAAAGCAAAAAAAAAACCCTGCCCTATACCCTCCCCAGATAGGGTAACCCTTGACCCATATTTAGATGTGACTGAAACTGGAAACTCTCCAATCCCCTCTCCCCCCAGACTCTTCACTTGACCCCAGAAGCTGCTTGCAGGCAGTGCTAGGGCAGTGGGGACCGGCATTTTGCTGCCTGCCACCAGTGGTCCCGCCGGGGCTCAGGCTGCGGACAGAAGCCAGCAGTGAAGGCTGACAGCAGTGGTTCCCTACCACGTCACCCAAGGTCATGCAGTGGGAGAGAAGCATGGGGCCCATGGGTGCAGCTGTGGCCCCTCCAGCTGCAGGCAGTAGAAAGGCGCGTGGGTTTGGCGCTTGGACTGTGGAATGGACCATCAGATGTGAGCTGTGAGCTGATTGGTAAATGGTCCAATCAGCCAAAGGATTGAAAACGGCCCAATCAGACTTGGCGGGGAGGGGCTGAAAGAGGATATCAGACTTAGACTTCTGAAAGAATGCTGTTCCTGCCCTCTGAGGAAAGAAAAGACCTTGTTCCTGGCCACCAAAGAAAGAAGAAACATTTAGCAATGAACCTTGAAGAAAGAAGAGAAGCCTAAAAGCTAACTGCACCTGCCTCTGGCCTGCCCCTGACTTCAGCTGAAAGAAGCACCAAAGCACTGGGCCTTGTTTCCCAAAGAGCTGTTTGTTGTTAAAATGGGCCAGCAACTCACAAAGAGCTGTTAAGGTGGTGTTTCTGACACCATCTCCTAGTGGCTTGTGCTGACCAACCAGCACTACTGGCCAGTGCTGTCCAGAACTGTTGATGATGGGATACTGGCACTCCTTTTGTGTCCAGGTCACTTTGTAAGAATTGTTAATTGTCTGGCACCACCTTCTGCTGCTGCTGCCTCCATTGCTGTCTGGTCCAGCATCTGGTATTGTGCAGTCCAGCCTTTAGACTATTGGGCTGCTGGGGTGTCTTGTGAGTTGCCCCACCTGTGAGTTGCAGTGAGCTGGAGTCTGGCCTGCTTCTTGCTGGTGTGCCCTGAGCTCCATCCAGGCCCTTGTAGACAGAACACCATCTTGGATGAGCGGCCTTCTGTGTGGGATATCTGGACATGGCGGACACTCCCTGGGGTAAGCTACCTGGCCACTTATGGCCTTAAGAACTCTTTGTTTCCCTTGCTTGTTAAAGAAACCCCATGAGCCTGAGAGGTCTTGCACTGTGCTTGGGTGAGCACCCACAGTGACCGGTCCTCCATTGGCCACTGACCGGCCATAACCTCCCATAGCACTCTTTCATGACCACCTTGGTGTGAATATACTTTTCTGGTTTGAGCAGGATGGTGAGAGTTGTGGGATCAAAAGGAGGCCATGGAAGCAGAAATAGTCTAGTGAAACAAGGTTGTCAGTGGGACGGAGAGGAGGAAGGGATGAGGAAGCAGGGGCCGAAGCTGTGGTTCTCACCTATTTGTTTTACTTCAAATTATTCATAATTATTTTTATCAAGTTGGTAACTTATGAAAATTAAGGTATTTGGATGAACACGGTTGGAGGTTGCAGTTAACTGTTCTAGTCTTAGACCAGCTTCTGAAATCAGCATATTTTCTCAGATAAATAGTTGCAAAGTTTTATTTGAAGCGGACTGCAATTTGGGGAATGCTCTTAAATCAAATTGGTCTGGATTCCTGTGTGAGGAGTAGCAGGAAATTTAGATTTCACTGATAATATTTAGTAAGTGCTCCAGTTCTTGTCATGGAAAAGTCATTCAAGAAGCAAGCAACTCTGATTAAAATCAGAGCTAACACCGTCTTTGTCGTAGGCCAACCTGGCTTCCTCCTACACCTGGCTGTTCCCCTGACACAAGGGGCCCCCACGTAGACACGGGGTGCTTGCATGCATTTAACCGAGCCCATCACTCATGAGCTTTAGTGGTTACTCTTATACAGTCCACGAGGCCAGTCATGCCCACCCGAGTCAATAAAAACACCAGTGCACGCTCTGACCTTCCCTCTCAATAACAGTTTCTAGAAACCACAGGAGAATCTTTATTTTCAAATCTGCACAAAACAGTTTATTTGGTTGGTGTAATTCATGATGTGTTCAAACTTATAAGTGTTAAAACTACAATTTACATAAAAATGTCATGCACATTTAAGTGTAATGTTCATTTAATTTATATTCATATGTGTATGTTTTTCAGTGGGGGTTGTAGGGATAGAGAATGAACTTGGTGTCCGAAATTTAAAACCCATATTTAAATGATGTAGTCAAGTCAAAAATGTGTAGGGACCTGGGAGCCTTTCTGAGGAGAAGGCTCACAGCTCTGGCAAGTCTTGGGTTAAAATGAGACCCTGTGTGGCAGCAGGGATGGGCTATGTCACACAGCATCTTTGACAGACATGGGACTTTTATTTCATCCAGCTATTTGTTTGTGAAGCTACAATTAGAAATAAAATAGCAAGATGTAAATGAAGGAAGGATGTGCAGTCGAAAGAAACAGAGAGGGAAAGAGGATGAATGAAGAGTTAGAAACGCCTGGAGGAAGAAGCCAGTACTAGCATTCACATAGATGGCGGCAGACGGGATTTGGAGATTTCTGGAAGGATGTGGGAGAAGAGAGAGTAAAGGAGATAGGATGGAGAGGAGGAAAAAGACTTTGGAAGGATCTAAATGACAAGGAAATGTGGGAAGAACTTATTGAAATACTCGGTGAAATTTGGGCTTGTGCTGTGAACTTCATTTTTATCACCCTGCCGAGAGAGTAGGTGCTCAGAGGACTTGGTCTTGGAAATCCACTGGCTTCCCCAGGGCCTAGCACTTCACACAGCTTAAAGCCTGTCCTTTCACTTGCTGGCATTGTTTCTTTCTGTCTGCTCCCTGCGGTCTCTCATCTCTTCTCAGCTCTCTCCCACTTAGCCCACCAAGGCCTGACTATCCAAGTAGAACAGACTTTCATTTTCCTCAGGTTCACACTGTGCATACTGACGAACCCCTTCCTGCCACTCCAGTGGTCCCTCTTCAGCTCCCGGCACCTCTTATCGCTATGGTAACAGAAGACACGACCATCATCTGGATTTTGCCTCAGAGAGTTGGTCTGTACAAGCAGGCTTTCCTGGGGTAGCTTGTCCTTTTGCAGTTAACCGACAGGCCTGGGGAGAGGGCCGTCCCCGACAGCATGGCAGCCCGTGGCCTCCAGATGTGGGCACTTGGCAAGTCTGAGACTGAACTGAAGGGCTCTGTAAAAATATGATGTAATTAACTGACCTCAGCAGCTGGAACAATTCTGCACCTCACATTGATTTTCCGCGTCTTCTATTTACTTTCAGTTTTTGAACTGTCTGCAGTGACAGGAAATCAAATAATTATAATGGTGTGCGTGAGGGCCATGAAGCTGGGTCAGCATTTTCTGGAGAAATCCTGAGACTAATCAGTTTATTATCACTCAATCATCTCCTTTCACTTCTAAATTAAAGCTGTCATCCAAAATGCTAAGAAATAGCAATTTATTTTACGATATAAAAAAATCAATGTATTATTTTAAAATTTGAGGAGAGTGTTAAAGAAAAAAAAAAAGAAAGAGTAGACCTAAAAGAGTATTAGTGGAATCTGTTTTCTCCTTCAGATTTAATATGAGGTTGGCAAAGACATTTGCACTTGGAGAAAAGAAATGCTACATTCGCCCTTCCCAGGTTTATGGGTTTGAAAAAGTTACCTGGTGGAACCAAACTAGGGACCTTGTTCCAAGTTTATTTTTTTTAATCATTGAAATTAAATAAGTTTCCCCATATGTGCTTATTCATGACCTTCCATAGGAGACTGGGTTGGCTTTCTTACTGCATTTCCAAGTCTGGCAGGTGAAAGTCAGAATCTTGGGTTAACTTCAATTCACATTCTGCCTGGAGAAAGCAGGCAGGAAACTGGAGTTATGGCAGAGAAATAGGTCTCCCCAAAATATGTTTTATGATATTCTCAGGCTCTATTGGTGTTACCTTTTTGAAGTTGCCTTGGCAGATATCATGTCTTGGTCACACTGTAAGGATGCATTTTTATTTGGCTTTTACTGGCTCCAGTAAAATAATCCCTTCATACATAATTAGGGAAATATAGAAAAGGAGAAAATTGCCCCTAATTCTCCAACTCAAACACAATCACTGTTATTATTTTGCTGCAATTGCTTTGGGTCATTTTCAAATGCTGAGTTTTGATATGATTGTAGGCATAAGGTATAAACAACTTTGTTTTTTACTTTTCCTCTTAATGTGCACCACAAGCATTCCTCCTTGTTATTATTAGTCATAGTAAATATCTATTTAAGTGTTGCCTGAGCAGCTGGAACATTTCAGTTCCCTGCATTGATTTTCCATATATCCTAGGGAAGTAGAGATACCATATTTATTTAACAACTTCCATATTTTGGGACATTAGATCAGATCCATTTTTCACTGTGATAAATCCAATGATCTTTATATATAAAACTTTCCTATATACACTTTCTTTGGGATCAAATCCCAGAAATTATTGGGTCAAATTGCATGAATATTTTATGACTGGACATTTCCTGTTGCTCTTCAAGCCTATTATATGAATATTATATTATCACCTAACGTATTTGAGGAATCATGCTTTAAATGCGTCTTTTACCTGGTAAGTAGGCAGTACTGAGAGCTCTTTATGTGTGCAGTTTGATGATGCTGGCAAATATCTTAGAGTTCCACATTTTGGACTGTAAAGGTATTTTCCCCTTCCATGTGTTTAACATACAGAAGTGACTCCATTATCATCATTTCTTCTATGTGTGCAGTAAAGTCTGCTTGGTTATAATGGTCTATCTCATCAAACCTCATAAAACTAATTAATGTCACACCCCCACAGTTTGGCTATGAATTTTGAAGATGATACAGATTTCTCTTCCATATTACATGGAATGTGGTGGGTATCCCCTTGCTGGGAATAACACCTTTAGAAAATAGCAAAATAGCGAGTGGAGAAAAAGTACATTTTCTACAAAAGAATAAGAACCCAGAGAGATGGAGTGAGAATTGTACCACAGAGTCCCAGCAGCAGATGTTTTGGGTGTTGAAACTCCCACCAGAACAGCTGCAGAAATGTAGAATCACATCTGGGTGTGTGACGCGGCTGCATCATTACCTACCAACAGCAAAACAGCCAGATGCTTCCCATTCATTTTAAGGACCAAGCTTCAGGTCTGAACCTGTGAACGCCTCCACCTCCCCACTGACCACTTATCAATTGCCCAGGTGGTTCATGAAAACGTGGCCTCATGGGCACCTTGAGGATAGATCTCAGTTACAGCAGATAGAGGCAGAGCGCAGCTGCTGTGCACCCCAACCCACTGCTCCAGGTCTGCTGCATGGCTCCAGAATGAAGCCATCAAGGCCCTTCCACACCATGGCTGCTGCTTAGCTCCTCACTGACACTTGAGGCTTCTGAGGGCTTATGACTTGTTCTGTTCTATTTCCCTTCAGTTATTCAAATTTCCACCCCTCCCTCCCTCCTTTGTCCCCCCGTCTCTCACTCCCTACTGCCTTCCCACCATTCCAAATATAAATTTCTTTCCTTGAATAAATAACTGATGATCATTATGGTAGCAATTGTTTCTTAAGTCTCTCTAATGAATACTATGATTTTTGACTATGTGGCTATTTTCTTGTGTCATTTCTCTTAAAGTGTCATTTACTATGAAAGTTGGGGGACAGTGCCTCCTGGTTACAGGGCTCCCGCCTTTCACAGCCCTCATGGACCTTTCCAGTGCCCTATTGAGTGTAGGGCATTACACAGGCCCCAGTGGGGAAATCATTCAATATATAAATCTCAGCCCTAGGAGAAAAAGTGTACAAATCTCAATCTCTTCTGTGGTCAAGGGACTGGTTTCTCAGGAGTAGTCTGTCTGCCAGTGGAACGAAGGTGAGGTGAAAAGAGCATTTGGTGAAATAGGGAGTATATCTAACATTCATGTGTTAGATTCAAAATTAACAGATACCTTATAAAATGAATAATAGTGTAAGATTTGGAATTTTGAAGAAACAGTAGAAAGTATCTTCTATTCCATCCATAAAAATGTTTCATCTTACTTAACCATAACATTTTTATAGGTATCTTCTTGCAGAAATTACAGTTGCTATTAGAAATATTTTCTTATGCCAAAGAGGGATATGGAACTTGCAAATGGGGAAGAGCAAAGAGGTTGTGTGGTCAGTCTCCCCAGGGATTGGGACCGTCTCTGGTGGTTAGAGACTTGAGCAAGACTGTACTAGCCAGGAAGGGCATAAATGTGGATAAGAGCCACCAGTGAGGTTGTCTGTGAGAGAGAAGAAGGGAGAAGCTAGCCAAATAAATGCAAAGTTGGTTCCAGGTTTGAAAAAAAAAAAAAGTAATAATGATATTAAGTGATTTTTATTGTGTGCTTACTATGAGCAGGAAAATGTTTACAGTTGCAAAGTTTATAGTTTTTAGGTCATTTTCAAAAAAAATATTTATTTATTTATTTATTTATTTATTTATTTATTTATTTATTTATTTATTTATTTATTTATTTATGCATACAAGAGCTGGGGTATAGGCCAGAGGTGTGGGAGGTGAGAGGGTTCAGCAGAGACAGAGCGGGGAGCAGAATAGGCAGACTGACTGAAAATCACTGCTGAGGGGAGTGGTGGGTGAGGCAGGAGAGGTCTGCTGGGCCATGTGAGTTACCTCCCCAGGCGGCAGGACTCAAACTTGTGCTGCGGTGGCTTTGGTTTGCTTCATAGTGCGTTGCTTAACCCATTGCGCCTTCAGGGAGGCCCTAGTTTTTAGGTCATTTAATTCTCATAGAAACCACATGAAGTAGCTACTACTACTAGTACCTATTAGGTATCATAGGTTCAAGGAAGTGAAATAACTTGCCCAGAGTTTCTTTGTTTTTTTTTTTTTAAAGATTTATTTATTTATGCATACAAGAACTAGGGTACAGACCAGAGGTGTGTGGGGTGAGAGGATTCACCACAGACAGAGCGGGGAGCAGAACAGGCAGATCAACTGAAGTACACTGCTGAGGGGAGCAGCGGGCACAGCAGGAGAGGTCTGTTGCACCATGTGGGTCCCCTCCCTGGCCGACAGCAGGGATCGAACTCGTGCTGCAGTGGCTGAGGTTTGCTTCATAGTGTGTTGCTTAATCCACTGCGCCACCAGGGAGGCCCGCCCAGAGTTTCTTTGTGTAGTTCAGGTCCAGATTCCATGTGGTTAATCACCATTGCTCCATGGTCTCTTGTCATACTGCTTCTCTGACTGACTGATACTGTTCTAGGATGAAGCAAACCTCAGAACAGAAAAGGTTTTCAAACATGGTTGACAGTTTATGTTGAGCAAAAATGATTTTAGAGTTGAAGAAAAATTAGGGCTTTTTCATGTCTAGAATATCCTATGGCAGACGTCTCTTATGGAAATACTTCCTATTTAGTAATAAGAAGACAGGAGCATTTAGTGAGCTGTGCCGATGGCCCAAACTGTTATAGGAGGGTCAGAGAAGTATGAGAGGTAAATGCTCCTGTTAAGGGTTTTATAGTCTGGTGAGATTAACAAAGATAGTTCAAGATGTTGTAAGAAGAGCTGTGAAAGTTTATATACCACGTGCAATGCTAAGGGGGTGAGAAGATACCCTGAAATGTATGAGCAGTCATCCCTCAGCCAGTGGGGCTTGGAGGAAGTGGACTGTGGGAAGGAGAGGCTCTGAACCATATTTGGGAAGGTGCAAAGGACTCCAAATAGGAGGTTGAAGAAATGTTGGATTTGGACTGTCGAGGGAAAGGATGAGAAATAATGTGATGTTTGGGGAGCAGCCATTTTGGATAGAGTTTGAGGCATGGAAGCCTGAAAGGAAAACCTGGATTCAGATTGCAGAATGTCTTGGTCAGTCCAGTCCCCAAAAGTGGCCATTCCAGCACTACTTGGGCTCATCTTCACTAAGTGGGCTCCTACCAAGTCAGTGGACAGTATGGTATCAGAAAGATTGGAATATGAGTTTAAGGACAACTTAACATTGTATGCATGTTGTTTTTCATAACCTAGAACTTTGAGTAAATACCCAGAAGATTGTCTTATCGTCTGACCTTCCAACTCAAACAGGAGAATAAAGAGGGATTTTCAGAAGGATGCCACATGACAAGTGCAGCCACAGAAATGCCTGTTCAGGAAATAATGGAAAAAAAAAGCCTTACGACTACCTTTTCACTGTAGATGTATTAAAATCAGAAAAAAAGACATGAAAAGAGGAAATCTGGTAGGATCTGATTCAAGTAGATGCTGAAAATTCAGTAGACTGGTCTCTGTGGCCTTGGAGTGGAATCTGAAATGTAAAGTGCCCCTGACCTGAGAAGAAACCCAACTGAGTGACCACGGGTAGGACTTCGGCCATGAGACAGTTAAGGCCCCTCCAGAACAGTCTCATTTAGACACGGGCAGGAGTTCAGAGCTGGAATGGGCCATATAGCCTATTTTTGTTCAACTCCTCATCTCAAAATGTCTTGACTTGCTGCCAAGTTAGGTGATCTGCTGAAGGTTCCTTCTTTGGTTGGGAACGGCTGTGAGATGCATCACCAAACAGGCCTCTGCCGGGGCTAACATTTTTGCTGCTACTTAAGGACTTAAAACCTTTTTGAGGTCTTGTCATGGATGATTTCTCCTAGAGGCAGTTCTTCTCAAGACCTTCTCTGTCATTCTTAAAGGCAACAAATCTTCACTTGAAGTTCTGAAGAGTTATCAGATACAACTGCACAGGCAGGTAAGTCCAGTAATCAGATAGCATGGACAACGAGTTGAGGTAGAGCTGAGGAAGTGAAATTTAGATCTTGTATCTCTTGTGGTAGTGTGTATACCCATATATCTCCAGGGAACACCAACCTGGGCTCAGATGTGGATAGTGTCCCTGCAGTTAGGTCATGTGGAGTTGGTTCGAGACCATCTCAGGTTCTTTTCTGACAAATGTTCCCAGAAGTCAGTACATTTTCCTTGTTCCGATGTCATTCCTCTAGGTAGTTAGGACCTTTCCTACCTAATCGAAAAAACAATTGGTTTTCCAATACCCACCTTCCATTTCTGGCAAAATAGCAACAGTGACTGACTAGGCCTCAGTTTACCTGCTCATGTCAACAGAAGTCATGCTGATTATTTATTTCATATCCATATACTTATATATACATTCTCTTCCCTGTTTTATTCACCCATTCCTATGTGTTCATGTATCTACTATTATTTTTATGCTTATTAAGGTAATCTATATGAAATGGTAATGGGGAATACATGGGGATTACAATTGATGTAAAATATATATAAATAAAGAAGCTCTTGTATGCATAAATAAATAAATCTTTTAAAAATTGTTTTTCCCTCAGAATGTCCAAGGGATTGTCAATGGTCATTTGGTCTCAGCATTGCTAGTAAAGGCATGGTGAAATTTTAATTAATTTTTCAGTTTTTGCGGGGAGGAGTTAGGCTCTCTCTGCAAACTTAAGATCTTTTCTGTGCCTGATATTCTGAAATTTCATGATGCTTGTCTTGGTGTTTTGCTGGAGACTTTCTGGAAACTTATGTCCTCTAGTTCTGGGAAATTAATACATTGTTTGATTATTTCCATCCCTTTATTTTCTCAACTCTCTGGAATTCTAAATTTTGGGCACATTGGATTGATTCTCTAATTTTCTTTTCTTCCTTCTTTTCCACTTGTTTCATTTTTTGCAGACAGTTCCTCAATTTTATTTTCCAAGTGTTCTATGAAATATTTTCTATTTGGGTTGTTAGATGTTTGGTTACCCAAACTCTTCTACTGATTACTTTTTTCTGGTATCCTGTCTAGCTTCATAAATGCAACATTTCTTAAAACTCTCTTATGATAATGATTATAGGTTTTTTCCTTTAATATTTTTCCTCTGCTCCCTCTACTGCCCTTAGGCTTTCTTAGTTCCTTAAAAATTATCTTTGTTTTATCCTCTTTTTCCATGTCTGGTGATCTTTCATTTCTTTTTTTTTATTGAGGAATTTGGCTTGCAACATGATTTAGTCATTTTATGACTTAGTGGCATAGGTTCACACTCGTCGGGTTATGTGATATGCTTGGTGATCCTTTTATGTTCATTGTGGTTAAGAACTGATGCAATAAGAAACCAACAGGAAATTTTGTTCCTTGGTTAAGTACCGTGAGGAGATGAGCTGGCTTAGTTGATGAAGAACATTTCAAATGGAGTCACTGTTGATCTCTTCCCTCGGCCCAGTGCATTTCTTTGGAGAATTATCCTGTCCGCTCCCTGCCTGGGAAGCAGATATCCAGACTCTCATGTTGTGGGAGCAGAGACAGGAAGGACACTCAGAAAACAGACTTTCACCTAAGTGCCTTGTTTTCAGCCCAGCACCTGGCTCTCCATCTGTTGTGTGTGTTGTTACTGAGCCTGGAGATTCTCGGGTTCAAGTTCTCTAAAGAATCTATTCTTTACTCCCTTGGAAGGGCCAGGTTCCTGAGGGGAGAAACGTGTCCACACTGTACACACACACTTTCAGTCTAGGCCAAGTCCCTGCCTTACCCCCAAGACTAGGAGCTTGTAATGTCCACATGCCCAACTGCCCAGGGCTCAGGGGCTTCTTTTACCCTTCTGAGGTCACCCCACTTCCATACTCTTCCCTCCCTCAATGTGTTGACAGTTCTCTTCACTGCTACAATGTTCCATTTCTCTTTGACTTGAAGGCTTACCCCTTTTACAAAGATTATTTCATCATTTTGTTGAAGTTTGGGACAGGAGAGGAGATAAATAACTGTACTTAGCACATTCCACCCAAATTCCCTTCTTTTTATTTGAATTTCAGAAATCACACAAAGAGGATTTTGGTGCAAAGAGCACCAAAAGTTGTTCATGTCTGGTTTATAGAAGATAAAAATTTCTTTCTGTCTCAGAGGGCTTCTGCTGGGAACAGCCCTCCAGGAGGCACCCCGGCTGGCAGTGGGGTCTGCTGGCATCTAGACTCCTCCTTTGTGCCTCACTTTAACAGACCAGGGTTAGAAATAATTCAGGGAATTGTCTTCTGGGAGGAGCAGCAGCTGAAACCTCGGGTGTGGAAGCAAAAGAGACAGCCTTCTGAGACGGCTTTTGTGTAGCTACATCAGGCCCGGAGCAATACTTTTCCTACTTCTCCACAGTTTGCACACTCCAAGCTGCCCCATGCTATTTATTAAAAGGAGAACTACCTGAAGAAAGAAACCTGAGGTCACGTTTCATGGAAAGCTTGTCAAACAGCCAAGGTTTTCCATGTTTGCTTTTCCCTCTTATCTGTCTTATCTGCCTGATTCAACTTAACAAAAGACTGTTGTTACCAGTGAATATTTTTTAATTTCTCACAGGATGTCCTTCCTGGAGAGACCTGGACAGGGGCAATGCTTATTATAAGAATGTGATAAATATGTATAAATAACAACAAAAACCAATCAAGATCTCGCAATCAAGAAAAGTGCTAGACAAAATTTTTGTGGGAACAAAATAGCCATAATAAAAATCTACTTTCTCTCCCCCACCCCAAATAACGCAGATAAAACATGTTCCTTTTTTTGGTTTGTTTTTAAGCAGCCAAAACCTCTGCTTTAAGTGGCTGAATTTCAAAGATCCTTAAGAGAGATTTATTAGGAATTGATTTGTTACTGCAATTTCTTTTTCTTTTTTTAATCTCTGCAATATTCATTAAATTGTGTTATGAAAAATGCAATGGTATCAGTGGGGAATTAAAATCAAGCTTAAATGCTCATCCATTTCTTTTTGGCAATGCTTGCTAAGCATTTGGATACTATATAAAATATGAAATTTTTAAAAAAATTTATTTTTGCATAGAAGAACTGGTGTGTAGGCCAGAGGTACACCCTGAGAGGATTCACCAGAGACAGAGTGGGGAGCAGAATAGGCAGATCTACTGAAACACACTGCTGAGGGGAGCAGCAGGCAGATAGGAGAGGTGTGCTGTGTCATGTGGGTCAGCTCCCTGGCCAGGGATCAAACTCAGGCCATAGTGGTGATAGCACTGAGACTTAACTCCTTGTGCCACCAGGAAGCTCAAAATATAAAGGTTTTTATAAGGAGCTGAATTTTGTCCTTAAGTTTATATGTTGAAACCCTAACCACAGAGTGTGACAGTGTTTGGAGGTAAAGCCTATAAAGAGGTAATTAAAGTTAAATGAGGTCATACTTATGGGTCCTAATTTAATCTGACTACTTAAAAGAGGAAATTTGTATGCAAAAGAGATACCAGGAATTCAGGCACACAGACAAAGCATGCGTTGGGACATCTGAATGACCAGGAGAAGGCTCAGGAGAAACCAAACCTGCTGACACCTTGATCTTGAACTTCTGGACTCCAGAAATGTGAGAAAACAAATATCTGTTGTTTAACATCCAGCGTGTGTCATTTGTCCCAACATCCCTAA
Organism: Galemys pyrenaicus; assembly: GCA_019455555.1. NCBI lineage: Eukaryota > Metazoa > Chordata > Mammalia > Eulipotyphla > Talpidae > Galemys > Galemys pyrenaicus. The sequence goes on along the minus strand of JAGFMF010011668.1, from coordinate 17,419,573 downwards.
GAGAGGAACACAGAGCTTAGATCTATCTTCTACCACATTGATTTGAAATCTGGAATATAACAAAGAGGGTAGCAATATTAAGAACAGGTCATTTCTAAAAACCACCTTTCATGAACTAATAGCTGGGAAATCAGCTATCAGATCTTGATTGAGGGGCATCTCACACACAGAACCACCTTGGCCCCATCACCTGGATGCTAACGATCCTGAGGTTCGGACTTGGTTTGAGCTATGACTTCCAGAACAGCAATGTGATGCCTCAAACTCTCTGTGGGGTTCCCCTCAGGGCTGGTCCTCAGGTAGATCCTGTCTCTGGACCAGACAGAGGAGGGACAAAAATTCTGGAAGCCCCAGCCTGGTGGGCTTGACAGGAATGGAAGGTCTTAGAAGAGTAGATTGTGGGTGTCACGATGGAAAATGGATCCACACCAACCAAGAAATCTTCACCCTGTGAAGAAATCAAACCTGGGGGTTGAAAGTTGGGACAGTTTGGAAAACATCCCTTTACTGAGAAGGTCCTTAGCTGGTCCTTAGTTTTCACTTCGAAGGTCCTTAGAGTGTCCTGGTTACCTGCATACAGTCTTATTTCTATAGTCACATTGAGGGAAAGAGGAAAGAAGCACTGCATGGGTTTAACTGGGTACTGAAGTGCTTGTATTGGGTAGCTGGGCTGAGGGAGCTGCTGGGCACTGGCTGCGTGCTTGTGTGTTGTCACAGTTCATCAGAAGCCAGCAAGAAAGCAGACATGGTGGTGAGGTTGGAGTCGCCACTGGAGTGTGTTATACCCCTGCTAGCCCTTACTCATCCACAGATGGAGATGAGCGGGAGAGAGGGAGGGAGAGTTAGAGAAAGGGAGTGGATTGGGGACATGGCAAGAGACAGGAAAAACACACAAAGAGAAAGCGGGGAGGGAGCACAAACAGAACAGGGAAAGTCAGTCACCACAGCAGACCTCAGGTCCTGGGAGACTGCCAGGGATCCCCTCGGATCTGCTCTCCTCTGCCTCTGATCCCCCTTAAACCCCGTTGGCGTGTCCTGGCTTAAGGAAGCCTGTGGATGTTTGCACTTGTGATATGGTTTCTAATGGATACCCTGTGAGTACACTGAAGTGGAACAAAAAGAATGTGGGGACCAAGTCGGTATTTTTAGGTTTTATATAAATAGGCAGTGATGTCTGCGATTCGTTCACCGGAGGTGGATGTCTCACTCAGGCAGGAGAAGGGAAGGAAGACTGAAATCTGGGGATAGCAGCAAGATGGGGGGCAAGGAATGCTCATTCTTCCTAAATGAGTCTCGATTACAAGAGTGCTGCTTTTTCGCTGTGCTTGTTAAATACTGTATTTATGTGTATATTTGTATACAGTGGGATTAAGGGACTGAACTGAATTGCTGATGATGGTTGCTTGAAGGGGTGTTTGACTAGGAGATTTACACAGCGTTCTTAATAATCTTTTTTATTTATTTATAGAATGTTATCATTCCAGACGTACAGCTCTGCCATCCCTTAGGAAAGATGCTTTCTGTTTGAGGGCCACTATCTCTGCATGTTGATTTGAAAAGAGATAAAAGAGCATCTGGCCACCCTAGTACAGGCTGCACATCCCTCCCTCTTCATTATGCAGAGAGCTGATGCAATTTTTGCTTCTTTCCTATTTATACAAATAAAGAGAACGATTTGGGAAATATGTCATGCTGGCATTAAACACCACCAGTCTTGCTGGGTTGAAATGTACACGTTCCATTAACAACAATTATATTGTATAATTAAGGTTTTGGTCCCCAATGTCTGACTCGGAAGCTTCCTCAAATACTGGAAGGTTTATTGAAGACATGTTAAAATAAATACACCCCTCCCATCACCCTCTTCAACTCCCGATTCCTGGCCCCCCACCGAAAGTACCACTGGTACCTGTGCCATGATTGGGTCTGCGATGAATGTGGCATTCCGGGGCGCGCTAGTGTGGCAGTGGCTGAGATTAATATGAAAACAGAAATGGCATTTTGAAAGGCAAATGCCTGTGAGAAGTATCAAAGCATATTCCCCTGCATTTTATGGGGCCTCCATGTACAGTGTCCACATGACTGAAACTGGGTACAGGGAGATGATTTGGAATGAACGTTCCCTAATGAGGCTCTCCATGTAATATGATTTTGCTTTTCTTCATCGTTCTTTTTGTGTGCTCTCGGAGTAGGTTTTAGTGGAAATTTCCCGAAGCTTATGCAATCTCGGCACACACACGTGTAAATAGCCACAGGAAAAGGACTAATGAAGTTCAAGCCCTTGCACCTGGGAGCACCTCTTGACTCTGTGGCCTCAGCTCTGCTCTCTGTCTCATCAGTGAATACTGGTGGTGGTGACAGTAATGGATTTCTAAGGGCAATTAACACAGTGACAGGGTTTATGAATGATAAATTGTGACAACTCCCTGCGACCAGCTTTTTTCTTTTGATGACCACCTGGCTCTCAATTATGGATGCACCAGCCAAATGCTTCCTTTGTACTCCACCTGTAGTCAAGGCTAAAGAGGATCAAAATTGCTGGATCCTACAGTGGGTTCTCTCTCAATAGGAGACAAATTGTTGACCCAAGTGTCTCAGTGACACAAATCAGGTGTAGGGGAGAGCGGAAAATATTAGGAGACACCTCAGTCAGTGGACACCTGTCTTGTTAGGTACAAATAAGAGTAGGGGTCTCCCTGGTGGCCTAGGGTTTAAATCTCAGTGCTATGGTTGGGCTTGATCCCCGACCAGGGAACTAACCAACATGGTGCAGCGGACCTATCCTGTCTCTCTGGCTGCTCCCCTCAGCAGTGTATTTCAGTAGGTTCACCTGTTCCACTCCCTACTCTGTCTCTGGTGACTCCTCTCACCCCCACACCTCTGGTCTGTGCCCCAGTTCTTGTATGCAAAAGCAAAAACTAAATCAGAGTAGGTGGTATTTTCTTTTCTTGTCTTTGTTGGAATTGTGAGCACAGACACTACATAAAGAAAGTAATTCATTGGTGAGTATGCGCATGCTGGGAAGAAGTGGCTCAGGTTGCCTGGGAGGCGGAGGCTGCTCCATCATTTCTCAGTGGGTGATGTGTGGGTGCTGTTAAAAGCAAGATGACAGGCCTGGATGGAGTAGCATGTTCTAAGCCCCAGGTCACCAAAGCAAGACTTCACTGCAATGCCAGCTCCCTGGAAACAGAATCATAGGCCAGTCGATCAGGCAATCTGCCTGAGAGACCCCTGCAGTCCCCTGAAAGAAAGTGACCTTGTAATAACCAATTGGCTCTTTTGCATAGTGGAACTTCCATATTCCTGGTCTTTCTGCCTGGCAAAGTCTTGGTTTTGTACAACTCCTGGAGTCTTTCTGTTAGGTTGGAGGCTTCCTGACTCATGAGTTGTTGAATAAAATAAAATGTGTAAAATGTGCTCAGCTGAATTTTGTTTTTCAGTCACACCTATATATACCTATATATCTATACACACACACACACTTATATATATATATATATATATATATATATATATATATATATATTTACTTGCTGAAAAGTCAAAATCAGATAGATCTTCTTCCAGAATTGTGTGATTGTGAAGGTACAATCCCTCAGCAGACCTACCGCTAACGTGTGAGTCTGTATTTGGTTACCCTTCAGAATTTCTAGGAGAAAAACGTCTCAGGATAGAAAGTGGATGTGGAAAATTTTGATAGACTTCCTAGAAATCTGAAAGCACAAGAAAGCTATAGAAGTGAAAATGTTAAGGGAATTTAAGCGAATATACATGGACAAACTCATATTAATACTAAGGTGAGTAGTGCAAGATTTCAGAGACCCTGTGGCAGAAACAATTGATTATTTATCCCAAAGCAGCCATCCCCTTCATCCTGCCTAGGAAAACAGTATATTTGTTTCGAAATCAGGTTTACAGGAGCATCAAAGATCCCTCTGGACCACTAGAGGCAAATGTTGATTACTGGGAAATGTGTATCTTAAGGTAGATCAAGAGAAGCATGAGAGGAATGCCTTCTTCTTTGCTGAACATCATGTCTGCTTGGACCATGTGGAATTGTTGCAGCCAGCTTGCACCCATAAACAAGGGCTTTGCAAACCTGCTGAACAGAGCAGAGTGGAAAGATACAAAGCCCCCAACTCCTGAGCACTGACCACTTCCAGACTTGCAGACTTATTAGAGGACACATTTTTCTCATGACTTATGTCATTTGTCTTTGGATTTTCTTTTGCTTGCAACTGAGAGCATGATCCAACCCTAGTTTGGAAGAGTGCACAGTGATACCAATGTCACCTTTGAACAATCAACACAGAGGTTGCATGACATCATCTTCAGATTCTCAATTAGTTCTGGCATGTAGTACTGGAACCCTGGAATCCTGCTGCAGAAGAGATTAGCAATAAAAAAAAGTCTATGAAAACATTTGGGCTAAAGTATTAGGCAAACCTGGGACACTGTGAGAGAAAAGTTCTGTTTTAAATTCAGACACTTGTGAAATTTAGACACTGGAATTCATATTTCACAAAGCAGGAGCGAAATATATTGAGATGTCTGAGTAAGCAAACCAGTAATTGTAACTGTCAAGAGGACTGTAAATTATTTTCAATCGATGTGTTTTGAGTTATCATATTCTATTTAAGAATAGTCATCCAAATGTCACCTGGCACCCAGTTATAAGTATATACCACTTGTCATAAAAAGTGGAATTGGTGATGTGAGTTTTCTGACTAGTGATCATAAATAAGTAGGCAGGGTTTTCTGGAGAGACATCAGCTATACTTTGTAATGTAGGAATGTACGTTATAATATGCTTACCAGGTAATGTCCTCTTTAATTTACTTTAATACTGACAACTTTTATAAAGGAGAAAAAAATGACCAAGTCTGGATAAATGTGAATAGAGTTTACTATAGTAATAAAATTTAGGCAAAGTTAATCAGATACATTTTAAGTAATGGGCATATTATTCACCAGTCACCAGCAGTTCACAGAAAACAACAATATAAGTATAGGGGCACCTTATTCCCAGGTCTTCCAAGGTGATTTCAGTTTCAAATAATCTTTCCTACGGTGAGAACAAATGTGAATTGATTTTTGGCTTGGAAAACATGGCTTGACAGGGATAAAATTTGCATCCCATTTACCTGCAGTAAGCATTCAAGTTGTGTATGAGGGTGAAGGGAGAGGAACATGTAGGGGAACAGGGTGGGCCCCAAGATCTATAACCCAGAAGGACCTCCCCCCTGCATTTTACTAGTCAGGAGTGTGCCTGCTCCTCAGGGTGTTGGAAATGTCCTTTCTTCTCCTCATACTATCCTTCACTTTCTACTTCTGGGAAAGTTCTACTTCTGGGAAAGTTCTACTTCTGGGAAAGGCTGCAGGGAAAGTCTGGTCTCATTGTTTCTTCCTCCCCCCTTGAAACTTAGGCTCCGCTAGTCCAAAATATTGTTCTGCTGTGTTGTGCACTTGATCATTGCAGAGTAGATGGGGGGAATACATCTTCCAGGAGCTCTCAAACAGGTAAGTGGAAGTATAGCTCAATTGTGTTGGAATTGGTTCTCATTTCCAAAAATGAAGGCAAGATTGGAGGGAGGGATGTTATTTCTTATTGAAAAGAAGACAACTTTGGGGAAAGGCATCTAGAGGATGCACGGATTTTAGAGGCAGAGACCTAGATTGGAATACAGGTTGGTAACTTGTGTGACCTTGAACTTGAACAGTATTTGCTCCCAGTTTCTGATGCTATTGCAAGATTGGAGTCATCAAGGTTGAACTGAGAGCGATGAGGAAGAAGTCAGCGCAGTATGTACTCAAAGTTAGTGACCAGTAACTGCTGGGAAAGAATCAAGACACATGCTATCTGGTGATCTAAATGACACGAAAAGTTGTCTTCAATGTGCAGAAGTTTGAGAAAAGACATGTTCTGATAAAATGCAACTTGAAAACCTTTGGGTAGTAAAATGAATTATAAGAGCACAGCAGACCCAAGGATCTAATTGCAGCGCTAAGAACATTCTTACTTCTTGGGTGTGACTGGAATTCAGAAGTTTCATTGATTAAGCTCCTAAGAAGATGGCTTTTGAAACCCCACTGATGATCTCACAGCAGCACTTTTGAAAAGTCAGTGTCTGCTTCCCTTTGTGTCTTGTGGTGGACCCTGACTTTTGCATCCACAATCGCTCAGGTGAAAGATAAACCCAAGGGAATCACGGGGTGGGGGTAGGGGGTGGAGGGAGGGGAGGGCAAAGACGGGGATGAGGGCAGAAAGAGCACAAGGGACTGAGGTGAAGGTGCACGGGTGGAATGGTGGTGGGAACCCCCTGGGGACTACCAGTGATGTCAAATACAATTAAATCTAATAAATAAAAAAAAAATCAAACTTCATGGAAAAGAAAAAAAAGGAGTTTAGGAGTTAACCTGGAATCTTTTCCAGGTAAGGCTGCCCAGTTTGTTATTAGCAATAATGTGGGATTTAGGTTGATGTACCCTTCATGCAATTTTCTTTTCAGTTTAAAGCCACTCCATGGATTGTATGATTATTTCTCTGGCACCAGTGAAATTCATGCTTTGTAGTGGTCCCGCTTTGTTGTTGTCTGCCTTATTCTTTGACACTGATCTGTTGGGGAAACAGGGCACTTTCAGTGAATCACCAAAGTTGTCTGTGGGCTCTCCCCTCAGGAAGAGAGAGTTGAAAGTGGCAGTATTGCACTTAGATACCATTGCTGAAGCAGGTATGACAAATAGCATGTTCTGAGAGAGGCCAGATCAATCCCAGTCATGGAAGGTAGAGCACCACTCTGGACAGAAGGGTGAAGTGGGTCTGAGACACAGAAAGACTCTCGCTGACACCAAAGGAGGTTGACACAGAGCGGCTGTGACACACACACGCTGGTGTTTGGCCCATGGTGACCTCATCCTGGTTGAGCTGGATGGACTGAAGCCTGAAATTTCCGACATTCCAGCTGTTACTCAAACACCTTTCCTAGAGGAGGGTTTCTTCCTGGTTGAGTGTCTAGGGGCATATCTGATGTCAAGGTCAAAAGAAAAGAATTTTTAAAAAAGAAAAAGTGGAGAATATCAGATTTTGATCACTAAGCCAATCATCGTTGACGATTCCCCTGAAGTTCCTACTTGCCTGCAGGGTATCCTACTTGAATTTGGGCCACTTATTGTCAAGTTTCCAAGGATGTAGCTATTGGGACTCCCTGGTGGTGCAAGGACTTGAGCACCACACTGTGGGGCTTCTGCAGCTACTGCAGTGTGATTCAATCCCCTGCCAGGGAGGGGACCCACATGGCACAGCAGACCTCTCCTGCCTCGCCCGCTGCTCCCCTCAGCAGTGAAATTTCAGTAGATCTGCCTGTTCTGCTCCCACTCTGTCTCTGGTGAATACTTTCACCCCCCATGCCTCTGGCCTCTACCCCAGCTCTTGTATGCATAAATAAATCCTTTTTTTAAAAAAAGGGATATTTTAAAAAATAATTTTTTTAAAAAAAAAGCTATTACTGGGGGAAAACACCTCACAGGCAAATTTTATACGAATAAGAAATGAATAGAAGTTCATAAAATCAATGAATGCGATTATATCCTACAACAATTATAACAAGCCCCTACCCTATGTCTAATAGCTGAACAAAACATGGGTAGCACGTGTTCTACTGTGACTTCTCATGACAGTTCAGCAGCTCTGCTGTCAGGGGAATGCTGTTGCTGTTCCAGGTCAAGGACATGCCAGACTTAGGGGTCAATGTCACTTCTACACTAACCACTCCTGTTTTGGGGAGGGGTCTTAGCATATTTTTTTCTGGGGCAGGAAGTAGCAAGAATCTTTCTCATGATGGTGGAGTGAGGTAGGGTGTGATGCATGTAGGTGGACTTAGGGACAGCTAGTGAAATAGAGGGAGAGATGGGCCAAGTGTCTTTTCTAGACTCAAGCTTCACTTGCTCTCTAAGCTATTATCATTTTGATCATCTGGGGAGGCTGCTACTCCACCAATGACAGATACTTGAAAGTGCATTATTTAAATGCCATCCTTTAAGAGTTTTGACCCCATTAAAATGAATGATGACAAAAAGTTGTAACTTTTTATCTCCATGTATGTTCATAAGTATTTTCTATTCCAAATACTATAGCAAGGGTTTCTTAATGTGTCTGAGGAAAGTATTAGTACTGTAAGAATTTAGAGCAAATTTATAATGTAGTTTTGTACTCTTGTAATGAAGTTCAGCTCATATGACTCTCTGAGGTCGTTTTCACTATTCATTTATCCCTTCTTTTAGTGAGTATTTATGGCACTTCCTCCACACATTGTTCTAGGATGCAGGTGGAAGGAGTATGGATAAAAACAGAAGGATACTAGGTAAGTCCTGGCCTGCCTTCAAGGAGCTCACAGGCCAGAGGGAAGTAGACCTGCATCAAGTAATCACAATTAAATTTGGCAGGTTGATCTATAGAAAGCTGTACGGAGGTTCCTTAGTCTGCTAAGTGAAATAAGTCAGAAGGCAAAAGAAAAATACAGATGGTCTCACTTATAGGAGGAGTGTAGGGAATCAAGAAAAAAAAAAAGTCAACAACAACAAAAAACCACAACAAAACAAAATTAAACAGACAACTACAAGTCAGGGACCTTCTTCTTCAGGGAAGAGGGAGGGATTGGGATCAAGGTAGGGAGGGGAAGAGCACAAGGGACTATGATGATGGTGCACAGGTGAGTTGGTGGTGGAAATTCTCTGAAGACCATACCCAGAAATGAAAGCAAACATTGTAAGAAAAATAAATTTAAAAACACAAAAAATATTCAACAGGCTGATAATGGAAATAGGCCCAAGATGGGCAAGGCTGAGCTGAGAATCCTGAATTCCTACCCACTGCTATTGCTGCTGGAGGGGTGCACTCCAGGGGCTGCAGTGGGGAACACATCCAGGTTCTCTGGAAAAATAGCACTTTATTGATCCGATCAGAAGCTCTTCACAGCTACAAAGCTTCATCAAAGCACAGTTACACTTTTCTTATATACTCGTAGATCCAAGCATTTATTAATAGCCATTAACTTGTCTACCCAAAATTAGAAATAACTTTATACCTGTATAGGCTTTTTAGTCTACAATGGGCTAGCTTTATTGAACTCCAAGAACCCTAGGAGGTGGGTAGAAACTTAGTTACTATGTCTCCTCTTCTCAGAGGAGTGATCTGAGACACAGGAAGTTTGCTGGACTTTCCTTGGGTATAACATTAATCCATTGGCAGGTGGAAAAACGTGAATCCAGATCTTTCTAACTGTGTGGACCAAAGTTTTCTTCATCTGCATTACAATGAGAGATGTTCTTAGTCTGCTTTCCCAGGTGGGCTGATAGTGGATTATGGGCTGGTCCCTTCTTTCAGAGACTGTGACCCTTGGGTCCTGCAGTACCTTCATTTGACCTATTTCTTACATGTTTCTGATTCCTCTTTCCCTGTCTTCAAGCAGCCCTCCTTTATCTGTCAGCTGATTGGCAGATAAGTCTCCCTGTCCTGTTCTCTCTCTTGCCACACTCTCTGGCCAATTACATTCATGTTCCTGACTCTGCTGCCACATCAAGTGACAATTCTCAACCTCTCTCTTAAAGTTCTTACTTCTCCCCCAAACATCAGACTGAAATATACCAGCTGCCCCCTGGACATCTGACGCGGATGCTCACAAGTATTATAAGCCCCAACTGCTGTCTGTCCTTCCTCTGGGTGCTGCTTCATCCATGTGGTGTCATCACCTTCATCCAGCCTTGAAATCTGTGAATGTTTTTCTTCTTCAGTATTCATCACCTCTAACTGGACCACCACATCATGATTTGGTCCCCCAAATACAAGTTTTGACATCTATTTCCTATTAATAATTCATGCTGCTACTGCCCTGTGTTTTAAAATGGAATTTCCAATGTACTTGTAGTTCTTGAGAACATAGTAAGGAAAAGAGGAGTAATATATTTATTCATGTATTCCCTCACTAATTCACTTCACAAAAACTTATTGAGACAAATACGCCTCACGGCTTCTGGGAAAAATGGGGTTGAACGTTTTGAGAAAATGAAAACTGACCTGGAAACTCTAGCCTTTTCTCACACTAACTAGTTAATTAGCCATGTATTACATAGTCCTAAAGCCCTTGCAGTTTCATATTAGCTATTATTGTAGCAAGAGAGCAGAAATTAAATGACTTCTTATTTACCATTGCCAAAGTAACCTCCCTTAAAATAACTATTTAAGATTCTGCTGATACATGCTTAAGACTGAGTCAGAAGATATTTAGGCCATTCACAAGTTACTGAAGTATCAGATTTCTCCAAAAGCAAAATGCAAAAATTACAAGCTGTGGTAGGGTCTCAGCAAAAATGTTAGTATATCTATAATTACAACAGTATAATATATCTTCTTTGTGAATTATTTATGTGAAAATGTTTGCAATAAAAAATTTGGTCTTTAATAGTATAGTCATAAATATATTCATTTTCATATTTGCAGAGTAGTCTTTATTAAAGAATAAATATAGACAAAGTTGGAACTGTCTTAGAAAAAAGAAAGAACAACAGATTTCTTTTAATTATCCAACTCCTTTGATATATTGAAAATGTGATTTGTTTTCCAAAATAATGGCATATAGACATATTTCAGAAACACATACTATGTATCAAACAAAGTATGCTACTAAGTGTTCAGGTGATGAGGAATTTGTTCTTGTGAAGAATGGTCTGATTGGGAGGCATTATACTCCCTTCCTGTTAGGTCTAGAACTTGGACATTTTGGTTTATCTAAAGTTTATGAGTTCCCAGAAAAAAAAGTTTGGTGGATTAAAGACAACTACAAATTCCTTCTGTCCCATTGAAAGTTGAGACTATTCTAGACTATTTCTTCTCTTCTTGAATCTGGGATGGCTATGACCTGTCAGACTAACAAGACGTGGCAGGAATGTTAGTGGGCAGACTGAGGGGCACCCTGGAATCCCAAAACCTGGATACTCTAAATAGGTTCTGTTATCTGCTGCATAAAGACAAAACACACTCTTTAGTGTGCAAGACTGTCCATAGAAAAGAACCTTAGTAGAATTAGTGTGCACTAGAAAGAAGAAAGGATAATAATTTTCAGGTAAAACACCCCAAGTTACCTATCCCCTCATGGATAAATATCCAACCAGTGTTGGTCCAAAGCAAGGCCTCTGAGGCCTGAAAGTTTGTCACAGCTTTGAGGTATCTTCTTGTGGGGAACTGTAGGAAATGGGCAGGCAGTGTCAGCCAAGTCTGGAAGGAAAGGAGCAAAATAAAGTACAAATAAAGATAAAGACTGCCATTGTCAGCCTCCCCACAGGTCCCTCACCCAGGTGTCTTCCTAGCGTCTCCTTCTATGTCCCTCAAGTTCCTGGTTCAAATCCAAGGTAGAAACACAAGCTCAGCTGCTTCTTCACATGCCTCTCTGCTCCTAGTGCCTCCTCTAAGTCTTCTCCTTCTCCAACTCTGTTTGGTCTCCTCCCAGTCCTGTCACTTAGTTGGTCCTCCCAGCCCCCACCCCCAGTCCTGTCACTTAGTTGGTCCTCCCCAGCCCCCACCCCCAGTCCTGTCACTTAGTTGGTCCTCCCAGCCCCCACCCCCAGTCCTGTCACTTAGTTGGTCCTCCCAGCCCCCACCCCCAGTCCTGTCACTTAGTTGGGCCCTCCATTGGGTGGGGCAGAGAACATGGAACCTCCCCTTTTTCGATTACACTGTTTTAGAAATGACTGGACTGCTGAGGCTGGGGCCCAAGAGATCTGTAGTTTCTACTTTCACTGCTGGTGTTCACTGTCTTAGGAGCCAGCATCCTTGTAGAAAGTGAAATTTCCCTGATATTACCGTGCTGAGAGGAAACCCAAACTAACCACGTGGAATGAGAGAATGAGAATGCCAGATAGGTGTGTGGAACCATCTGGAATTTTCAGTGGGGCTACTCACAGAATGCTGTTGAGTAACTCACACTAGCCAATGCACATGGAACAGAGGCACAACTCAGCTTTTGTCCTAGTGTGAATTCTATACCTGCCGACTCTTGAGCAAGTAAAAAGAGCCCTTTTTAAGCTCCTATGTTTTGGGATCATTTGTTACCCGGCAATAGATAATAAAAATAATTGGCTCATACCACCCACCATCTTCCCTGAAGGAAAGTTTACTTAGGAAACCAAATCAACTGATGAATAAGAGAATCAGGGCAGAGAAAATGTTTTCAAGGATATCCAGCCTGCATCTCCCAGGCTTTTTCCCATTTAATCTGGTGTCATCTCCTCTTGGCAGTCTGAGAAGCCATTGCCCTCAATGTGACACCTCATGAGCACCATTTCCCCATTGTTATAAGATGCTCTTCTCAGTTTTTCATTGCTCTTAAGTTTTACATCAAATTACAACCAGTTTTTGTCAGGCAATGGGGCCTTTAGTAGACACTCAAAGGGCCTTTGACAAAAACATCGTGAGTCCCTGTTGTGTCTGGTGCTGCGTGGGGGCTGGGCAGACCAGCACAAATATGCAAATAGGGTATGCTCCCTGCCCGCACAAAGTTTATCGCTTATTGGGGAGGCAAAGTCACATTCAAATAATCATAATTTAACTCGGAGGCTGATGCTTGTCTGGGAACACAGGAAGGATCATTTCTAGCTTGGTGGCAGATTTCATGCGGTCAGTGGCATTCCATTAGGGCCTGAGAGAGTGAGAAAGAGGTTGGCAGGGGGAGATGTTTATCAAAGTCATCTCAGACAGAGGGAGAGAACATTCCTGATGCGTTCTGGGGGTCTGCCAGTGAAACTAAGACATTTACTCCTGAGGAAAACAGTTAGATATGTATCCTTTTTAAAATTGGGGAGCTGTGGGAGGTTGAGCAGAGAGGTGGTAGTAACTGTGTTCACACTCTATTGGGTCTTCCTTGTCCCTCCAATCTGCAATGTACTGGACCCCTACACTCATGTGCTGTGCTACTGGCGGGGAAGAAAACATAGATGGGTCACTGAGAACATGACCTCAGAGGAAGAGGAAGACTGCTTGGTACCCTTAGAATTAGCTTACTCCCTTTGTCATTAAAAAATAGGAGAACTATATTCAAATGCTTTTTGTCTGAGTTTTTGTTTGTTTGTTTTAAGGACAAAAAGACTGCCCACTCTTAGGGGAGCATTTGCAGAAGGCAAGAAATTGTCACTTTGGGGAGATGTTTTTCCTAGTTTCAGAGATTGGAGCAGAGATGGTTTCCAAAACACTCAGAGAAGTCTTTGTTGTGGAGGGAAAGCAGCCGTCTTGCCTGGCTTGCACGTGTTGAGTGCCAGGGATAATTACATATTCTCTCAATAACAAATGAACCCTTGCTTCTTGGCAAGGGTCCCCTCTTGCCTGAGTTTATTGTGAAAGAATTCTCTGAGGTCTTGGTGAGCGGCATTATTTAAATTTTTGTAGTGTGAATGTTGAGGAACAGGTTGCTATCTTATGCTATTTTGTAGGAGGTGCTAAGACCCAGAAAATGGGGTTGAAAATGTGGGTTCCATCACAGATTTGCTGAACTCTGCACCCTGGCGATAAACCAAAGAATGGCAGGAATTCTCCATGCATTTGAGGAGAAAATTGTGCAGAAGGGGAGGATACAAGGGTATGATGTAGAAGTGTGGATAGAAAGGTCTTTCACTGTTGCTTACTCAAGAGGTACGTTTATAATTTTTTCATTCTGTGCTATGCACAGAATGGGACTTCTGTATCAGGATTCCACTAATTCTGCAGAATGATTAGAAAACTTACTATTTTTATGCTGTGGAATGTTTTGTGCAGACATAAAACTGCTTCTTGGCTGTCTGTGCACAAGGTGGTGGGGACAATTTATGGATCTGATAACCTTCTTGGGATGACTTGTTGACAATCCTGTTTTCCTGTGTTCTTAGGTTTTCTGCTTCTTCCATGGGAATTCTGTTAATTTCTATTTTGCTTGAAAAGCAGCCGTTTCACTAAAACTTCATGGTATTATGTTTTAAAGAAGTTTCGTATGTGTTAGATCCCCATTGCACTCTGTTTTAACATCTTTATTTTTCTTTACTGCATTAACTACGGAACTGTCAACTGCATTTATGTTACCCTTTCTCTTCTGTTTCTTGACAGGCTGTAGCAGAAGAGTTCTAATAGTTCCACCAAACGCTGCCTTAAGACGCCTCTGTGCAGAGCTGAGTACTGCAGCTATGTAGCTGTAGCTAAAGACTTCTGATGTCAAATATATGTAAATAAAGGGAAAAAGATTAATAGAAACTAAAAAAACAAAGACTTTGGCTAGGAGATGAGAATCATCTCCTTCAGCTTCGTGTCATGTCTTATTGAGAAAACAGTGTCATATTTCAGGATGCCACTTTGTACACATATTTGTAAGTGATGCAGGACTCAGAAGGAAAAGCAAATTAAGGAGACATCTGCAGACAGGACAGGGGCTGTAATGCAGCATAATCTTGTCCAGCTTCTGGTCCGATAAGCCCAGATTCACTGGTTCTCCAGCTACTAGAATTTTAGCAGAATAGTCATCGAGACAGTGGTGACGTAATCTCCAGGAAGCGCACTGGCATAGAACTGAACAGCAAACAAGTCATACCCACACCCCATCTCCCACCACCACATACCAGGAAGGCTACATCCGGGCCATTCATTGAGTGCCTCACAGGTGTGGATGGGTTCAGAGGCAAGAAGTGGGGGGGTTAAGGGTGCATGGTCTCTGTCAATACCACCTTACCCTCAGGGGACTGGAAGCTGGCATCACCCAAAGCTGGAAGAAACCCCATATTTGTATCTCAGTGGGGATCTGTAAGGCCAGGACATCTCTCTTACCAAATAGAAATAAACTTCCAGTAGGAAAGTTGGAGAGAGATGGAGATGGTGGAAAATAAGCTGGGCTAAATCTTTTCTCCAGTGTAATGCCAATTACTGTAAGGAGTAAATCAAGACTTGAACTAAGAATGGTTTTCATGAAATGGTTTTCACTGTGGGCGTGCTAGTGCCTCCAGACACATATGGCAATTTGAAAGTAAGGCCTTTTGGAATATCATTTGAGAAAGGAAGAATTAGCCAAGTGGTAGAAGGACCTAGAAGCATAGTCACAGGATCAGGATCTGACTCCTACTTTTATCATGAATAAGTTAATAACTCGGAGTAAATATTTTTAATCTTTTTCCTTAGTTTCAGCATCTCTAAAATGGAAATAACAGCGCCTACCTCTCAGGATTATGCAAATATGAATCAATGCAATGATTCAATGGGGAAAAAAAGTAAGGTGCTTTCAAACTGTACAGTAACTCGGAAAGGAAAGTTATTCAGGCAGAAAACATTTGTTGAAGGACTGTGATGTACATCAATTGTATTAAGCAATTTATACACTTTTATACAATTTATAAATTTATACATATATAAATTATATAATTATATATAAATTTATACAATGTATATAGCAATTTATAAACTTTATCTTTTAATGCATCACAACATTTTATTCAATAGATTACCAGTTAAGAAGTTTCCATGGGAAAGCCTGTCACTGAAATAATTCTATTTCATATAGTGATGTTTCATATTCCATTGACTGGAGTTTAGAAACAGATAAGGATTTTGAAAAAATGTATAGGGATGAAATTTTTTCAACACTTGCTCCTCGCTTTAATAAAAGAGAACAATGCCAAGGGCATATGCTTCATTGAGAAATAATGAAAGCAAATTGTTCACAGGGCTTACTTGGTTAAGTCCAATTAAGCTGGCCTGTAATTTTTGTATTAAACTGCTGGTAGTTGGGAGCCAATATTTGGAGCTACTCATTAAATAAATTACCTAGATTAAGGCTTTCCATGATTATTAACACAAGGAGAAAGGTGTCTTTAAAACCCAGGGTCTCTTACAAAAAATACTAATGCAATGGCTGCAGGACCCATGTGAAATGCTGACTAGGTCTTGATTGCACACCAGAGAGGGCATGGCTGTGGAATCTGGAACCAGGCTGTTGCTGCTGTTCCTGCCTCTCATCTCAACGCGTGTGTTGGTTGGCATGCCATTTCCCCAAGCCTGGTCTCTATCTTTAAAGAATAGCCTTCCTCTGACTATTGCATACAAATGTGACTTTTGATTCAGGACGCAAATTATAGTGAGAGCTGAGGCCAAGAGGCTTTGTGAGTTCTTCTTAGATGTCAATGTGTGTAGAGTGACCTGGGGATTTTGTTCAAATGCAGACTCTGGGTGCAGAGCATCCTCAGTGTGGCCCCAGTTCTGCACTGCTGATAAGCTATGCTGATGCTGCTGGCCTGTGTACAATCACACTTTGAATGCAGGGCTTTGAAAATAAAGATCACTTAAACTCATGTAATTGCAATGCCAAGGAGTAAATTGTGACCTCTGCTAAGGCGTATACAATAAAAAATGATGAAAGTACTCATCTCTTTTTGCTGTCTCTGTAATGTCAACTCTACCTTGAGAATGGCTTTCCTTTTGGTACCAAATGATTGCCTGTTCTTCTTAAGGTTTGTTTCATACATCCTTGGTTGTGGGCAGCAGAGCACTGGTTTCCTGATCTTTCTAGCAAAAGTATTAAGATTCTCTGTGCAGATAGTATAGCTGAAACAAAGTTTTAGGATTAATCCAGGTCACAGGTTCCTCATGAAGAGCTGAAGATGGAGTGAAGTAACCAGAAATCAGTGTTATCAAAGAGAAAGAGGATACTGGGGAGAAAGTCAACAAATGTCCTTTGTAAAGTGAAACAAGATGGTTTTTTAAAAATCAAATCTAGTTTGACAAATGTAAAAGTGTACATTAAATGTGAAATGTTAGAAACAGATAGTTTACACGCTTCCCTATGTGGTTTTGGAAACTTCTCTGTGTCAAAAAATACCAATTTATATTACTATAGTGTATGTTTTGGAAATCATGACTATCTTTCAGAGATTTCCAAGACATATTTTTATTTACTGTTTGAATGCATTTAATGTGGTTGCTGTCTATAGCAGTTACTAAGAAGGTCTGTAGTAAATAACCTCTCTATAAAAAATGAGAAAAATCCATAGCATGAGAAAACCCTTTTATGCTGTTTCATAGTTTGGTTTTTAAATTTATTTGTAAATTTAACACTGCCATCCAGCTGGATTTCATGGGAATAAACAAAATATGGAACCTAATAGTTGCAGTAAACAAGAATACAAACAGAGTATGAGGTTAGACAGGGGCGTGGGCTGCTCTCCCAGGATAAAATGGATAGTTTGTTGATAAAGGAAAAACACAAACTATATTTAAGAGTGTTGTCTATAGTCGTCAATGGTAAATTCTTGCTAATCTTGTCATTCTTGTGCTTAAAGTTTTCATGACATTATTCTTTTAACAAAGACCACGTGCTTACCACCTACCCAACCTGTCTTAGCAGTACACGTGAAAATGGAAAATTTTTATGTTGGAAAATGGTACCAGGGCTGAAGTAAAGTTATGATCAGATAATTTCTCTCCCTGGATGGACTTGCCCCAGTGCTATGATAGTTGTGACACCATTATTTTGCCAAATAAACTCCAGAATAATTCTAAAACATATTCTTTCTCCCCAGTATTTAAAGCACTGCAGTTATGGAGCATAGGTATATAAACAACTCAAGCAGACCCGAAGATATGTGGCATAGGCAAAGTTGATGCATATGACAGGTTGGCCACAAAGCTGTGTAGAAATTGGGCACAGAATGGGTGAGATTATGTATCTGGGTTCTGGCTCCTGTGAAGCCTACATATTTTCTAGGTAGTATGTAATTAAAAATTTAACCTTAAAAAGATAAACTAGAGTCATTCATAGAGACGTGGATGGAGCTAGAAGGGATTATGCTCAGCGAAATAAGTCAGAAAGCAAAAGAAAAATACCTGATGGTCTCACCCCTAGGAGAAATATAAGGGAACCAAATAAGAATAATAACAACAAATAAGAATAATAAACAAAACCAAAACAAAACACAACAAAAACAAAAAGAAAAGGACGAATAGGGGACACTTTATGGGGAGAGGAGAGGGTTGAGGGCAGAAAGAGCACAAGGGACTGAGGTTATAGTGCACTGGTGAAATGGTGGTGGGAAATCCATGGGGATCACAATCAATGTCAAAAATACACAAATAAAATTTTAAAAAATATATAAAATTAACCTTACCCAGAGAAGAATAGAGTTTTATTGAAATTGAAAGTAATCTCAGGAACTCTGGGCTTGTGGTTGGTGTCAGAAGTGGAAGTGGTCTTATAGGCTCTATCCCTTAACTTTGCAGTTGACATCACGAGTAGTTTCCTAAAAATGACTCTGAATCACTGAAATGTGTGGTATGGAACTGCAGCAGCACTGGGACTCGTTACTAGAGGTGAACGTTATCAGTGGAACTTAGAGATGACTCTAACCCCCAAGGAGTCAGCTCACAGGATGCATAAGGTAATGTAAAATCATAAGAAACAAGCTAAGTATACAACTTCTTGGCTATCACTAGTTGGAATAACTAAAACGAAAGTGAAGAACATTAGGCTTAGATTTCATTTGGTCTGAACAGTGACTGTAGCCTCAGGGCTTCAATGAAAGGGAGAATATGCTGGCATAAGGGATAGAACCTCTAAGATTTCTGGTCACCAAGAAAGTAATCAAGAAATTAGTGAAGTCAGGGAGAATAGTGTGAAGGATTTATTTCCTTTGATGCAAAGTTATCATCAGCTTTCTGAAAAACCTTTACTAAAATGGGTTGTGAGTGACCTACCTCCTTAGAGGCAGTATGTTTGGTTTAAATGTTGCAAAGTAAAAGAGCATGTTTAGGGTAATGCAGGACCCAGCTCACTTCCGAGCATTTTTAGGTGGCTATCCATGATCCAAACCTGTAGCAAGTTGTTTTCAAAGGCTAACTAGCCTGTGGAGGGAATAAAACCACCCTAAAGTGAGTTATCCTGAGTAGGGGGACTCCTGATTCTGCCTACAGATGCCAATGGAACAGGCTAAATTAAACAACTAATAATCTTCATGGAAGTTATTCTGGAATATTCTTTCATGAACTAGTCCCCTTATCGAAGGCATAGTAAATGCCATGACTAAGGGTACCCCATCACTGCTGTGATGTGAAATGCACTGGGGAAAATTTAACATTACATTAATGACTTGAAAAAGATTCAGAGCAAGAGAATAATATTATCTCTTAGTTCAATTATACCAGATGCCCAGAAAGAAGAAGTTATATGTTTGTAAAGACTTACGCCTGCTTTTGGAAACTCACAAGGTTGAATAGAAAACCCTTCAAAACTCCATGGCATCACCCTGGGAGACACTTGGTCATACACTCTGATGACAAACCAGACTGAAGACTAAACACGGAGAACTCCAGTAATGTGCCAATGTCTTCTGACACGTATTTGACAGGTTAAGTCTACTACAGAGATTATCTTTTGGGAAAGAATTTCTGGGAACTGCTCCCCAGTGGGCTGTTGGAGCATGTGGTCTACAACTCCCAGCTGACTAATGACTGTGCAGCTATAAACCTGGATGAACAAATGCTTAGAAAGTTTTCTGCCTATAATGAACAAAGACAGTGATGACTTGCTTAACCATGTCAAAGTGTGCGATGCACAAAATATATGTCACACTTGTTTTTATGGATACAAAGGCATTTGTCATCTGGGAAGTGCTCTCTAACAAAAGTTTCTTTGGTTATCTGGGGGCTTTGCACCACAAAAAGCTGTCTAACAGTCTAACTGTGATTTATAATGGGGGCTTCAGGCCATACATTATTTGTTCTACCTCTGGTAGGGCTCAAGAAAGGCTAGCTGTTAGAGGTTCGCTATGATGAACTCAGCCATGTCTCTGCAGTGAAGACTTGGACACCAAGACATGAGTAAGCTTAGTGGCTGCCAACATTCTGTGCATATCATCACACATCATTGCCTGGTAAGTGAAAACTGTTCATGGAACTCTGGCTCTAGGTCCAGAAACCTCTGGGACTCTGTTCACAAATTGCAATCTCTTTTCTTGACTGAGTTTAACCTGCCTCCTTTATTCTTTATAACACCATAGGCACAATTACAGATTTCAGTGAGTTTTTTAGTGAATTATTGACACTGAGCATGATCTTGGGAACCCCTGAACACTGTAGGTTGTGTCAGAAGTGAAGGTGCCTTGGTAGACTTTACCCCCTAAATTCACAGGTGGTGTTTTGCACATGATTCAGATATTTTCCCCCTTTACCCAACAACACCATCCACTTCTTCAAATATGTCTCTTCTAGAAACATTATCTTTTAAATGGTTCCTTGGATGCCATTATAGCTATGGCATAATCTGTAGCAAAGCACCATTAAGATGTTAATACAGATGTATGTATGAATTAAAAAGTGACTAAATGCATAGTAACCAATTTACTTCCCATTAATAATTCAGCTATTTTTATTTGTTTCACAACAAAAAGCAAAGAGGACTCAGTCCACAGAGCAATTGTGATAGTGTGCACAACTTTTATTAAACAAAAATAAAATCTTTTAAAGTTCTTGGCTTGTAACAGTCACTAATTCCCCCTATCAAGTTTCTCCTTTAAATTTTGTTTCTCCCTGATTGAAGTTATAAAAAAACACACCCTTACAGCCTGCATTCACCCTTGGGCAAAAGGACATGACATCATTTCATCATTTGGTGCCCTTAAATACTAGCCCTTTTAATGGGAAATCAAACCCACCCCTAACTAGAATTCTACTTATTCTAGTCCATCTGTTTCAAATAAGAGTAGTAAAGTGATCAGAGATAAACTGAAAAGAAAGAAAATGACAAGGCATGCTGCACAAGTATTTTTCAAGGACTCTAAAATTGCATCTATTTGAAAGTCTTCATGCTCAACAATACTGGGTATCTGTGATTCACAAAGTGCTTTACAAACCAATATTGTTGGCTCATCTTACCACTTGCAAAGACCAAAAGTAAACACCCTCCTACTCCACCCCACCAAAAAAGAAAAAAAATATGTAACAAACCCAGCAATATAATCAGGTCCAGGATGATAATATGCACACTGTGTAGAGCCATGGAGAGAATCATGAAGAGTTCCAGATACACAGCCAGGCCCCTCAGGCAATGTTTTTCTGTTTTCCCATCTCCATATGCCTTGATATTGGATTTCAACTGTGGTTGTTTAACATATAGGCTGATGGTATGTACAGCTTGTGAGTATGCTACAGGCTCTTTTGCTACAAATTTGGTGCACTCTCTCTCAATTCTCTTTTCACTGATTGCAGTTAGCATGGACCACTTCATGCTAAAACCTGATTATGTGACCGTCTAAATTGGTAAGTGGAAAAAAATCACCTGTGATGCTTTATGTGCAAAAAGACCACTCATTTTAAGAATATTTTACTATCTTCTAGTTCATCACAGATGACTTAACTCATTCAAAATCAATAGACAAGGTTGAGAAATATTTTTATTTCCAACAATGCTTTTAGACTTGTTCATTTCCAATTTTTACATATATGGTATTACAATAAAGTAATTTAAATCATAGAGTATATAATACATTTGAAACAAATTTATAATGATTTAAAATTTAAAATAATAAATGTTAATAACTTTTATAGAATAATAAGACAATTAGAAAATTTAAAAAATTACTCCCCTTTCAAAAATGAAATTCAGAATATCATCTTTACCTTCATGTGACTGGTGATTCTTTTTCCCCTGGAATTATATCCCCTTTTTAAATAACTAAGGTGCTGAGTGCTGCAGCATAGGTGTTTGTATCTGGCAAACGTTCACTGCTGAGTGCTATATGATGACCGTCCCCACACCATTTTCTCTAGTGACACGCTCGATAAATGTTATTTGCATGTCTTTTGCTCTTCATGAGGAAAGAACACATCACAGGATTACCAAGGACACCTCAGATCTTTTTGCATTCACTCATGAATATCAAGAATTACTTAATGATCTTGAGATTCTGGAATATCAAAAATGAACTAGATTATGAATTGTTTACTCATGCAGAATTTACATGGATTAGTTTTTTTTCAGATAATCATTAAAACGATAAGCAAAATTAACAAAATAAGATACAGAATAATCAAAGACAGAAAAGATTATATCCATGGACCTGGCTTAAGAACCTCTCTTTTAAGTATACATATAGCATTTGATCTACTAATAGTTTTCATCATGAAGTAGTTAGAATGTTTCACTAGGTGATTTTAAGAAATAATGAAATACTGCCTGTAAAAACATTTTGCAAATTAAAGCATCATAAATATGTAGTTAATATTTCTACTTTTTCTATTTCCTTCTTCCTCAAAGACATAGTCAAGATACACACTGAGTCTTATTTAAAAGTTTGTTACCTTGGTCTTTCTTATTAGTGTATTGATTAACTGTTATCCATTACTTCAGAAGTGAGCTATATCTAACTATGCTCCTCACTGACAGAACCATAGCCACAGACCCTTCATAATATTCTGATGTTGTTACGTGTTTGAAAATGACAATGATTCAAAATGGGGACTACTTGAAAACTCCCTTTGGAACTCAAGGATTTCAGTTTATTCTACACTATCTGATAATTGTACTACCTGTAAGGAAATGGATGATGCAGTACATGTGCATAGGGAACACAAATACCTTATGGCAATTTTTGCTAATTGTACTTAAAGAAGGCGTGAAAGAAGTCACTCTCAGGACTTGTTAAATACCAGATTCTTGTTATGTACCAGGTGCTAAGTGTATCATCGGTATTATTTCTTCATGGTGCAGGGAGGGAACTGAGCTTCAAAAAAAGTTCAATAACTGAAGGTACAGAAGGAACTGGAGAAAGAATTGCCCCCACCTCATGATAACCAAGTCCATATTATTTCCCTCTGAAAGAGTGCTTGAGAATGCAAGGAACACAAGCTAGTGTCTTCAGCTGAGGAAACCAAACTTCCCAGGATGGGAAAGTTTTCCTTTTCTGAAGAAACTTCTAGGCAGCCTCCAAAGGGAGTCCAACACACTTTTATTCCAGGACACGCACACAATTGAGGTCAACAGTGAGCATCTTCAAATTCCTTATTTTGTTTGATTTATCACATTCAATATATTCAATAGTTCCTTCCAGGCAGTGACTCGTGCCAACCTATGTGGATTTGAGGACATCTTAAGTCCCCACCCAATTCATTACCTGGCACATATAAGCAAGCAACAAGCTTTTGTAGGCCTGGATGAACTTCTAGACTCCAAGTCCCTAGAGAAGCAGAATTATTTTCCAAATTTCCATATTTCAAAGACATACTCAATATACACACTGTGATTTCTTTTTTTGTGCCTGAGGATTGCATCCTAAATTCATGATGATTGCAAGTGTATGTAGATTTTTTTTGCACCGTGCTTATGAAAATTTTAAAAACTCAGTTTGTAAAATTTGGAAAATAGAGAAAAATATAAATGAAAAATGCTAGATGGTAAGAAACTGCCATGATCAGATACATGACAAGGATGTCTACTCTTATCCCTACTATGCAACATAGTATTGAAAATCCTGGCTACAGCACTTAGGCAAGAGAAAGTTATGAAAAGACTTCAGGTTGGAAAAAAGGAAGTTTAATCATCACTATTTGCAGGTGGCATGACTACTAAAAATCTGTTAGCAACACAAATCAATACACCAAAATGGCAGGCTACAAAATCAATATACAAAAGACTGTTTCATTATTTGAAAATAACTAGACTACAAAGAAATCAAGAAAATAATTCCATTTACATTGGTATAAAAAAAAGCATTAAATACCTAGGAATAAACTTAACCAAGGAGGTAAAAGACCTATTCAATAAAAACTGCAAGACATACTAAAAGAAATAGAAGAGGACACAAGGAAATCAAAAGATATTCTGTGCTCATGGAAAGAAAGAATTGACACTGTTAAAATGTTAATCTTACCCAAAGCAATTTATAGATTCAGTGCAATCCCTATCAAAGAAACAGAACAAATATATTTCTTCAAAGAAATAGAACAAATATTATTGAAATTTATATGGAAACATATAAAAATTCTGGATAGCCAAAACAATTTTGACACAAAAGAAACAGTATGACTGTATTATGAGTCCAGACTTCAAACTACAAGGCCACAGTAATCAAAACAGTATGGTACTGAAATAAAATCAAACACACAGACCAGTAGAGTAGAATTGAAATTTATGGATATTTAATCTATGACAAAGGAGCCAAGATTGTACACTAGAGAAAGGAAATTCTCTTCAACAAAGTTGTTGTCAAAACTGGTCAGCCACCTGCAAAAATATGATAATATACTACTCTCACACCATACACAAAAATTAAATCAAAATGTGTTAAAGACTTGGATATAATACATGAATTCATTAAACACATAGAAGAAAACATAGGCAAAACACTTTCCAACATTGTCTTGTCTTCAGGGATATATTTGTGGACTCTAATGGCAAGGAAAATAAAAACAAAATTAAACAATTGGGATCATATCAAACTAAAAAAACGTCTGCACAGCAAAACAAAAAGATGCCATATTGTATGGCAGCAATATTTGTACATCATATGTCCAGCAAAGGGTTGATAACCAAGATCTACAAAGAACTCATACAACTCAATAAAAAAAAAATGAAGAACCTAATTTAAAAAGATGGACAGAGGATCTAAATAGACAATTATTGAAAGATGGCATACAAAATGCCTTCAGGCACATAAAAAATATTCAAGGTCATGTATCATCTGAAAAATGGGAATCAAAAACCCAATGAGATACTGCCTCCCTCCAGTGAGAATGTCATATAATAATAAAAAAAAAAAATTAGAGACAACAAATGCTGATGAAGGGCTAGAGAAAATGGAACTCTTGTATTCTGTTGGTGGGAATGCAGACTAGCCCAATCCTTGCGGAGAATGCAAAAACACTAATTTGAGGGGATATATACACTCCTATGTTCATTGCAACATTACTTACAATGGCTGAATTATGGAAACAATCTTTTGTGCCCAACACCAGATGACTAGATTAAGAAGTATATACCTGGGACATCTATACATGATGGAATACTGTATATACTACATATATACATGATGGAATACTATATACTATATAATAAAAAGAATGCACTC
This sequence comes from Galemys pyrenaicus, assembly GCA_019455555.1. Lineage (NCBI taxonomy): Eukaryota > Metazoa > Chordata > Mammalia > Eulipotyphla > Talpidae > Galemys > Galemys pyrenaicus. The sequence goes on along the minus strand of JAGFMF010011668.1, from coordinate 17,394,463 downwards.
CTGCCATTTGTGATATCATCAATGGAACTTGAGATTATGCTAAGTGAAATAAATCAGAGGAAGAAAGCAAAATGCTGGATGGTTTCACTCATGTGGAATATAGAGAAACAAAACAAAGTAACTGATTAAACCAAAACAAAATCTGGAAATAAGATCTTAAATTTGAGGCTACTAAAGAGGTAGGGTAGAGGTAGGAACAAAATGGGGATGGGCCCAGTGGTATATAATAAAAGGATATGGGTGCGCTGGGGTGGGTAACATGTTGTGCACATCAGAGGAGGTGTGAACCTATTTCTCTGAATCACACAGCGATGCAAACCAATGTTACCTCCAAAGTCAAATTAAAAGAGAATACCAAACAATAGGATAACTATTACCCATATCAATTACACCACATGGCAAGGGGGAGAGTGAGAAGCAAAGATGAGGGGAGCCCAGTGGAGTACGGTTGAAGGACTGTGGATGCTTTGGTGGTGGATGTGGTGTGGTGACATGAATCTGAGGAGGTGTGAACCTATGTCTCTGGGAATATATGGTTTTGGAAACTAGAGTTACCTCAATAAAAAACAATACAATTTTTAAAAATTTATTTATTAATTATATTTGACATCATTTGTAGTCCCCAGGGGGTACCCACCACCATTTCACCGGTGCACCATCACCTCAGTCCCTTGTGCACCCTCTGGCCTCATCCCCGTCTTTGCCCTCCTCCCTACCCCCCCCCCCCCATGGTC